>CAKALU010067966.1:0-22680 GCA_916700995.1 Hozukius guyotensis | reverse complement strand
ACAATGACTATGTTTACGTACACAAAATATTCTGTTTTTTTGCCCTTACTCCAAAAAAGACAATATTCCTACTAAGCTGTTTACATGGGTAATAAAAATTAATATTCCACTAATATTCCCCTTTACATGCAGCCATTAATACTCCAATTAACGTAACCGGAGGTGGACTTGTTCAATTGTGTGAACACAGCCTCCCTCCTTCATTCCTTCAACCATCTTCTTGAAAAGGTCGGTGTTGTGATATTTGTGCATATCCAAAAAACTATTGAAAATGTAGTGTTTAAAAGAAGGTGTTTCTCCTTCGGACCAGAAATGTGGGCTTTTCTTTTGGGCATGCATCTCTACAAACTGTAGGCTAGTTGGTTTGTGTACAACACACAGAGCTGGCCATAAACAGGCAAGAGGCCTTGTGTCGCAAACTGCCGTAAAAACCCAAATTGAGACACATATTCCAAATGCCCTATATGTATGTCCAAAGAATGCTCCTAAAACCTGAATAATATCGGCATATCCCACGTCTATCCCATGTCTTTGTCTCAAAACCACAAAATGTCAACCTCAAGCTGACACAAGAGAGTAGTGTACAGGGATCACCAAAGTCTGAGGATTTATTCTCTCAGAACCACGAATGTCTGTACAGAATTGCATGGCAATATATCCAATAGTTGTTTAGATATTTCAGTCTGGACCAAAGCGGTGGACCAACCGACCGACATTTCTATCCCTTGAGTCATGCTGCTAGCATGGCAAAAAAACATAATTATGCATTATATACCCTCTTCATTATAAACATGGGATAGACACTATTTTCTGTATAATGACATATATGTTTTGTCTTTCTTTTCCAGATCACTCTGGGGCTCCAAAATCTTGATGTAAAATTCTACCCTCTGGTTCAACTCCTTACCATTTCACTGGACTGAAAGACCTAATCAGCAGAAAGTCTGGTTGATGACTGTAAAGCACTCTCTCCTAAAATCATCTGCCCCTCCTCCTGTCCTACCCCAGCATGGCTAGACGGAGGTTAGACTGCTTACTTCTAGGCCAGGCGTTTGCTGGCCTGATGCTGGTATCGATAGGACTATCCTTCGTCCAGAGCAATGAGTGCCCCCAGCTGTGTGTGTGCGAGATCCGGCCCTGGTTTACCCCCCAGTCCACCTACAGAGAAGCCATCACTGTGGACTGCAATGACCTTCGCTTAACACGCATCCCGGGAAACCTCTCCAGTGACTGTCAGGTTCTCCTCCTACAGAGCAACTACATTGGCAGGACCAATGATGAGCTGGAGCAGCTCTTCAACTTGACTGAGCTGGACTTGTCCCAGAACAACTTCAGTAGCATTCGAGATGTTGGTCTTAACAATATGTCCATGCTCACCACGCTTCATCTGGAGGAGAACCAGGTCACGGAAATGCCAGATTACTGTCTGCAGGACCTCAGCAACCTGCAGGAGCTCTACATCAACCACAATCAGATCAACACCATCTCTGCCAATGCCTTCTCTGGGCTCCACAACCTGCTCAGGCTTCACCTCAACTCCAATAAGCTCAAGACCATCAACAGCCAGTGGTTTGAATCTACGCCCAACCTAGAGATCCTCATGATTGGGGAGAACCCTGTTGTTGGAATAATAGACTTTAATTTCAAGCCACTGGGCAACCTAAGAAGCCTGGTTTTGGCTGGGATGGATTTGACAGACGTCCCTGGAAATGCCTTTGTGGGACTTGACAATCTTGAGAGCCTCTCTTTCTATGACAATAAGCTGGTCCGAGTTCCTCAGAGAGCCCTTCAGAAACTACCAAACCTCAAATTCTTGGATTTGAACAAAAACCCAGTGCACAAGATTCAGGAAGGAGATTTCAAGAACATGCTGAAACTGAAGGAGTTGGGTATAAACAACATGGGAGAGCTGGTTTCTATCGACCGGTACGCTCTGGACAATCTTCCTGAGCTCACAAAGCTGGAGGCTACAAACAACCCCAAGTTCTCCTACATCAACCGTCAGACCTTTCGCGATGTCCCGGCCTTGGAGAGTCTAATGCTAAACAACAATGCCCTAAATGCCCTCTATCAGTCCACGGTGGACTCTCTCCCCAACTTGCGTGAGATCAGCATCCACAGCAATCCTCTGCGCTGTGACTGCGTCATACAGTGGATGAGCTCCAACAAAACCACCGTCCGTTTCATGGAACCAGTGGCCATGTTTTGTGCCATGCCAACAGAAGTGAGGGGTATGCATGTGCGGGAGGTGCTGCAGAATAATTTAGCAAACCAGTGCCTGCCCCTGATTTCCCATGATACTTTCCCAAGCCACCTCAACCTTGACATTGGCATGACCTTGGATTTGGACTGCAGAGCCATGTCCCAGCCTGAGCCTGAGATCTACTGGGTGACACCAATGGGGAACAAAGTAATGAAGGACACCCTCTCTGACAAGTACAGCCTCAACAGTGAAGGGACATTGAGAATTTCTCATATCCAAGTAGAAGACTCTGGCAGATACACCTGTGTGGCTCAAAATTCAGAGGGCGCTGACACAAGAGTGACAGCTATACGGGTGAATGGCACTCTGTTAGACAGCACTCAGCTTATGAAGATCTACGTCAAACAAACAGAATCTCACTCTATCCTGGTCTCCTGGAAGGTAAACTCCAACGTAATGACCTCCAACCTCAAGTGGTCATCTGCCACCATGAAAATAGACAACCCGCACATTACTTACACTGCCAGGGTACCCGTTGATGTCCACGAGTACAACCTTACGCATTTGCAACCAGCAACTGAGTACGAGGTGTGCCTCAGCGTCTCCAACATCCACCAGCAGTCACAGAAGTCGTGCGTAAATGTGACGACGAAGCCAGCGGCCTTCGCTGTGGAAATATCCGACCAAGGGACCAACACCGCTCTTGCGGCAGTCATGGGAACGATGTTTGCGATCATCAGCCTGGCCACACTGGGAGTGTACATTGCCAAGAGGTGGAAGAGGAAAAACTATCACCATTCTCTGAAAAAGTACATGCAGAAGACCTCGTCAATACCGCTGAACGAGTTGTACCCTCCTCTTATCAACTTGTGGGAGGCAGACAGTGAGAAGGAGAAAGAGGGCTCGTCCGAGACCAAACCCAGTCAGGTGGACACCACACGCAGCTATTACATGTGGTGAGAGCGACTATCCAGTGGGAGATATAGAGACATGTTTCTTTCAGGAGCACAAATATACATACTTGCTTCTTTGTGTAATTGAACTCAAGTCATTTTTTTCTCTCATGTTTCCTATTTCGTTTTCTTCGGTTCTCTCAGACTTGCTCTTTAAAGCGAATGACGAACCGAGATTTTCAGATCTTTAGTTTAGCATATTGCCTTTTTACCTCTCGCCCATTTTGACTCACAATATGGCAGCTTTGTTTAGCTTCCTGGACTTAGTAGTCACTGTACTTTATTTTTAGTTCTTGTTTTAATGAACACAGCATGAGCATTGTCACGGATTTAGTAAGCAAAGGAGAGGCTGAAATCCAACCTTGTTTTTGACATGTTTCTACGGCAGAACTGTTAGAGACTGCCATCTTTCTTTCTCTTGTAAAACAGTTTCACTGTTGACTGTTGTGCACTGAAATATATATACTAATTTGTCTATCAACTCAAATATAAGCTGACAAAGTATGTTTAGACTTGATATACTGTCTATTGAATAATGTTAGCAATTCCACTGTAATGTTGTATCAGCTATGACTTGATTTACTTTTTGTATATTAAATCATTATAATAACATAATAAGTATGTTTGATTTAGACTTTAAGTTTGCAGAGCAGCTACTGTAAACCAGCAATAGAAATATGAATGTTATGAACTAGGTCAATAGATGTAAGGCTTTCTAAATTTCTTAAATATTTCTTTTCTTATTTTGCTAGAATAATGTCTACAATCACTGGTTTTGTTGTGGTTTACACACGCAAACATGTTGTTTATTGAGGAGCAAGTTAAATAAAATCTTTCCTCATATTTTTTAAACCATGATCTCAACACCAAGTGTCATTTTTATAAAAATGTGTACTATATATTTAATAAATGTACTTTGGAGAACATTTGGAGGTTGAAAGTAAAGGTTTAAAAGCTTAAAATGTTGTTGCAGGGAAAAAAAAATCACTATCTCATATTAATGTGTTACAGTAGGATTTTATTAATTTCAGTGTGATGAGCGTAGCTGTAGGTGTTTGGTTACAACCTCAGTGTTGATAGAGAGAGAATGGGAGGTGCAGACTGCAGTGTGTTTGCCTCTCTGCAAAAGCAATTATCAGAGAATAATTTAAATTCTAGTCCCGGTACAATATAATTACTGCACAAAAATGCCTCGGAGTACATACAGTAACTTCAAAAACAAAGAAATTTGTCACTCAAAACCAACACAGTAGATGTGGTGCCTGCATGTTTTGTTCATTGTCTGTTTTATTGTACCAGACATACCTCTGTAGCTGCAAAGCTTTAGAGAGGAAGCAACTACATAGGGAGTATAATTCAGCTGAGACCAGATTGAAGGAGATGGTGATTATGGATAATGGACAGTTACAGCAAGTACACACTGCAGCGTTATTTTGCACCATGCAACCACGGTATAATCAGCCACATGTTTCATCATTTTGTATTGTTTGTGGAATGTAATTTACAGGCCTCAGACTTCAAATTATTCATCATTGTGTCATGTTGGATTTTTATTTGATAAAACATTATAGTTAGCTTTTCTTTCAGTAAAATGATATGAAACAACCATCTGCTTTCTCTGCAAAAATCTAGTGAGACAGTAATATGTCGAGTCCACCGCAATGCAAATCCCAAACTGAGTGGCTCGCTGTCTAGAAAAGTGGATCTCTAGTGATGTTGACTGACAGGTCTGGGCTTTGATGTGCAATCAAACGATCTCCGGTTAGTCTCGCCTGACAACATGCTCGTACTCGTGCACGCTCTCTCCTGTGAAGTATCCATAACCAACACTTTCAACTTGTCACATACTGGCGCTTTTGTCAGACCCCTTGGCGTCACTTTTTGTTCACAATAAAGATGTGCTTAATGTTGTGAATTAAACAAAAACACTTGCTTAGGTTCATGCATCAAAACCACTTAGTTAGGTTTAGGAAATTACTAATTAATTAGAATTACTACATTTGTACCGTGAAAATGTGACTTGACGTTGTGAACACGGGACACGAACAAACAGCTGATTGTAACGTGAAAGTAAAACGTAACACCTGTGACACAAACAGCGGCCTCCTGGATGAAAGCCTTGTGTTTGTTGAACCCTTCCACCTCCTGCTCGTACTGAGTGTCTCTCGCTCTTTAAACTACGTCACCACAGCACTTTCTCTGAGCATTTACTGTTGCTGCGAATGGGTTTAAATTATAGTTAATGGAAACCCTGGTGCATCATACCAGCGCAAAAAGGTGCCTTGTGTGGTGGTAATGAACGCCAACGGCCGTGACAAAGCGTCGGTGACGCCCTGGGACTGAGAACGGGTATAAATAGTTAATGAGTCATTAGCAATATAATATCACAAATATAACACACTTGTAATTACATCTTTATTTTTGTATTTATTCAATTAAATACTTCTTTACTCATGATAACTGAACAAACTCCAACTACTGATGAAGGCCATGAGATGCAGCTGATAGCTCCAGAAGAAATTCACATTTATAAACAACTTTAAATCCAAATTTATAGTTTGTTGACAAATTATAAACATTTTGTCTTAATATCTACTTAAAGCTACATGATAGTGTGTTTTAAACAATGAATTAATTGATCTTACACATTACTTGTAAATGCTAATTAGGCAGATAAAATAAAGTATTACTACACTTTATTTATCCCAGATAAATTCCCTTGACTCTGAATGTCACACTGTTGTCAGTAACTGATTTGGCTTTGTGTGCATCAAGAAATGCTGCTGATGAAATGGGTTAAACACTGTCTGCTGCTTTTTCTCCGTGTATAGAGATGTCAGGAGATGCTGCAAGAATAATGTCAGTGAATGTCATGGGCCCTTTAGGGAGAACTGTGTCCTGCTCTGAGAATGATGGACAGAGGAGGGCAAAGCCGCAGTAGTCTGGCATTTGTTAAACCTGCGCATTGAATCTGCTACTTTGAAAAATGCGCTGCCGTCCTTTTATCTGCACAGAGCGGACGAGCCTTTATACGGTCTCAGTGGGTAGCCTAGTAACAGACCGGAAATCAGCTCATTGGGACGGCTATCAATGAAAGCTTTTCAAAGCGTGTGCTGGAGCCTGCACCGTGTCCCATCCCAGTGGCCTGTTTCCATGACAACCCCTCGCTCCATCCACCTGCGGGTGCTGGCAGCCAAGTGAGAGAAGTCCCCAGAGCCTGAAATACCACTGACAAGGTCAACACCCGCAGGTGGGAAACCACTAAAACATCATGTACGCTTTCAAAGGTGTGGAGCGAGAAAAAGCTGCATCTTTGCACTGAAGGTGAAGTAGAAGCGCTCCTCAGCTGGGCTTCATGCCTCTTTTTCTCCCGTCATGCTTGAGGTGAACTGTGTGAAACTGCAGCTGAAGACGCAGGATGAATACTGTGTGAGAAACTAAATGTCATTGTGCAAATATTTGCACAGTTCTCGCAGCCTACTGAGGGACCTTTTCTCTCAATTTTCAGCTGATTCCCAACAGCAGTCACTGAGAGAAATCAATCAAAATGTAATCTCTGTCCAGTGGGAAGGTAGGAGGCAAGTCTGAGCCAGAACCTGAAGCTCTCCGTCCACTTAAAGCCTAAAGGATTGAGCGCCTGCTTTAAGAGCAGAGGATAAACCAAAGAGAGGGGGAAGGAGGAGTTCAACTTTGAGCACAGGAGAATGGATTCAAATAAAATCCATCACAGTTAACCTGCATACACTGCTGGCAACTCAGCTCTTCAGCTCCTGATGTTGTTGCAGTGGGAAGTTTCTAATCTGCTTCATATGGTGCCTTCAAATGAAACTCGTGTTTACAACATGAGAAGTCGTGTACACGATATGCTTGGCGTTCAAATGATCAAGTCGTGAGAACACCGCTGCTAAGCAACGGCAATATTAATGGTGCTTTCAAATGGGGTCGTGTTTACCGTGTTCACGAGAAGAGTTCATATGAACGCTCCCCTCTTGACGTATTCACAATCTTGTAAGTGGAAGTGTTGACGTTGTCAGAAATGGTGGAGGCCAGGGAAGTAAATTTTTTGGTGCATAATAAGTGAAAATCTTTTTCTTCTTAATTTTACAATAGATCTGATGAAAATGTTGATATTCCCAACTGCCTAATCCTTTTCCTCTGTCATTATGCCTTTACATTTCCTTAATTATGTTACCCACTTACTAGCTTGCTAAATCGTTAGCCTCTGTGGCTTCTAGATGCCAACAGCAACGGCGTTCTCACGACTTGAATGCCAAGCATATCGTGTACACGACTTCCCATGTTGTAAACATGAGCTCACAAGTTTCATTTGAAGGCGCCATGATGTTACTGCAGCCCTTATGCGTTTTACAATAATAATTGGGGCAGATTTACCCCTCAATTGTTTGTGTTATTTTTGAACCAATGAGTCCTTGACTTCAGACAGAGGTAGATAAAAGCAGTTTCTTATTTCTAGCTGGTTGATTTTGTTGGCTTAAATGACAACTGTTTAACCAATCCTTATATTTTTACTTAAAAAAAATCTTGACAGGCCCTCTGTGCCTGGTTACGGTCAACAGCCTGCTAAAGACAATGTTGACCGTCAGTGAAATACAACATAATGACATGTTAAATACTGTTGTTTATGACCAATTAGTGTGTTTCTTGAGCGAGCGTTTCCTGACAGAAGCCAATCCATAAACAAGACAGACTCTTGTCTGATAGCGGTTTTACCGTTCTAGCCAGCAGATAAACCATGTGGTAACTGCTGCCTGCTGGGACTGTACTTCAAATTGTCTGGCAGGCAAGAAAAAAACCTATACAGTACTAATTCCAAAATATGTGATCAATGAATATTATTAGATTCACAGACAGACATCTACTTTATTTATTTATTTATATATTTTATACATTCTTTACTTGCGGTACATTTAAGTCTCATGCTTTGCTTGAAACTGTGCTTTCAGCATTTATCCTCAATCACATGACAAAAGACAAAAAGAGCACACAGTATTCAGGATCAATGCTGCATAGTTTCAACTTCTTTTTTTTCTTTGTAAACCAACACAGAGTGTAACCATATATGTACTGGAGATGGAAACGTATGAAATCTGTCAAGTCTAAAAATACACATCATTTCTCTTAGATGCAAGAACGCTTCACTTTTTGGTGATTTATGGAAGATACTGTCAGTAGTTCATATCACCACGTACTGTACATGTCCTTAAAAGCAGTGGGAGTAAACTATTGGAGAAATGTATTACAGGTTACAGGATATATGAACGACTATAATCCATAAAAAGCAGCATGTATTTGACTGTTGACGACAGTTTCAGCACAAATCGTGCAAACTAAATCCTGACATTTTCCAAAAAAACTAAATAGAAGCAATAAATAACACAAGGATAAAACAATAAGGGAAATATTGACACAATTCCATGATACTCCTTTAGAAGGATGGTGTTTTTCTGTACAACGAGAATAAAACCAATGACTTGCATCACCAGTTTCACCCACACAAGGTCACCTTTGACAGCAAAGCTGGTGACATGTTCCTCTTCCTAATTGACAGGTGCTTTTTTTCTCTCAGGTGAGGTTACCCTCTGGTGGGGGCGTGGATGTTGGAGGGTGAAGTGATGAAGTGACATCACTCTTTCTTTTCTTGGCTTTGGGGAGATTTCAAGGCGTTGTGAGATTTAAAGGGGACCTCTTGTGCTCATTTTCAGGTGCATACATGTATTTGGGGTTTCTACTAGAACATGTTTACATGCTTTAATGTTCAAAAGACACTTTATTTTTCTCATACCGGCTGTGCTGCAGCACCTACTTTCACCCTCTTTCTAAAACGCTCTGTTTGAGCTCCTGCCCCCAAAAGCCCAGTCTACTCTGATTGGTCACAGCTGGTCCACTGTTGTGATTGGTCAACCGAACCAAACTCTTCGGACTCCGCTCCAGCTCAGCTCTAACTAGCTTTGTTTGAGGGCGTGCCAAACTAGCCGTTGTGCAATTGTGTTACTTGGTGACATCTCCAAGTTACAGAAGAAAAGGCAGGCATTTTCTGTGGGGGAGAGTGACTCCCTTTGGTGTGTACTTTGGGCTTTGCAACTTTGACCTTTTACATGCACAAAACGACTACATAACACTCTGAAGGAAAGGGGGAAAAGAACAAAAGCATATAGGTCCCCTTTAACCAATTCTTCCTGCTGAGGTTCACAGTTACAAGGAATTTCACTGTGCAGAAATCATTGTTGTATATGTATTTCTTCAGCACAGTGCACCGTTGCATGAATAGTTCCACTGTAACATTTGAAATTGTAATCTTATAGAAAAAAGAAATACAAGAGCCTCCTCCAAAAGCTGAGTGCAGTCACAGGCAGCTAAGTACATGAAGCTGAAGTGAGAAAAGCAGAGAGCATTTCACTGCCTTTGGTAATCCACACAGCACTCAGCTGTTGATGGCTCAGAGTGCCGCGGCACCTCGCTACCTGTACTTAGACAGTGTGATGAGCTCTTACAGAAGAGATGATCATCAATGCGTTTTAACAGAAGGTCATCTCACATACTGTAGATTGTCAATCCAAGACAATGAGGAAGAATGCATAACCAAGGTTATCACGGCTCCTGGTTGGGTGCAGCCATCCCGCTGGCTCTGCCTCGGTTATTTTCATTGTTGTGGGGGAGAGTGTGGGTGTGACTTCACACCTCCTCCTGAGAACAACCGGCTGCCCTGCAGAGACAGCACCTGTGAGCCTGTTCTCTTATTATTCCCAAACTGTCACATGTACAAAGATAAATTTAACCACTCGCAAAGTGCTTGTTACCTAGCAAGCATCTGATGGATGACGCTGCAGAGGGTGGTAAAGTCGAAGCTCTTCTTAGCAACTTTTTATGGTTAAAAAAAAGATAGTTTTATGGGGAATTTTTTTGTTTTTTATTTATCAAACCAAGCATTTTTTCTGACTTTGTATGACATTGCTGCTTTCAATTTCAGCCGCATTAATGGTGGCTCTATGAGTGGCAATGTTGGTCAGTCCACCACTTTGGTCCTTACAGAAATATCTCAACAGCTACTGGATGTATTACCATGAAATTCATCAGACATTCATTGAGTCCCCAGACGATGTATCCTGAAGACTTTGGAGCCTGTTGGCTTCACGTATCCAGAAAAATATCTCAAGATAGGGTGACAAAAATGATGTCCAGATATTCACAGTCCCCAGAAGATATACCTTAAAGACTTTGGTGATCACTTTGGCGATCTTCTTGTCATAATATGCTTTGCCCTGCATGTTTTTTTCATATCACTCATCCATGTTTAGTGTTTCCTGTTTTATTTTGTTACTCCTCTCATGTCATATCTCTACACTTCCTGTCTTGTGTTTTCCCGCCAGTTTTGATTTGTCTGCGCCGCCCTAATTAGTTTCACCTGCCCGTCGTCAGCCCTGCAGTCACCTGACCTCCTGCTCACCTGTTCCCACTTCCCCCATCAGTCTCACTATTTATTCTAGCCCAGTTCCTTTGTTCTTTGTTGGTTTGCCTTTCGTTATATTTGGAGTTTTGTTTGCCCGTTATCTGTGTGCTGTTACCTGCCTGCATTTTGGACTCTCAGTTTGTAAGTCTTTTGTTTATTACAGTCTGTTTTTATCTGCGTTTTGGTCCTCCCTGCTTGTTTGGCTCTCTAAACCGTGACACCTCTAGTGCCATCATGAAGTTGTCATTTGTGACTTTGAGTGATATGTCTCTCTAAATTATTGGCTGGATTGCCAAGAAATGTTGTTAAATTATGTTAATTAGTTATTAATAAATTATGTTTACATGGTTTTTCAGCATTGGTGCAGACCATTGTGTCTGCACCTGCTGGACATTTCTGGGAGGTGTACACTCCTGGCACAGTCTTGTCTAGGTAAACACTCATCTATAGAAAGATATGTGCAGAGTGTGCCTCCGTCATCTTATATTAGCTTTTCT
Source organism: Hozukius guyotensis (assembly GCA_916700995.1). Classification (NCBI taxonomy): domain Eukaryota; kingdom Metazoa; phylum Chordata; class Actinopteri; order Perciformes; family Sebastidae; genus Hozukius; species Hozukius guyotensis. The sequence goes on along the minus strand of CAKALU010067966.1, from coordinate 11,559 downwards.
ATCAGAATGCAAATGGCCTATTCCAGGAACGACCACTGAACAGTGGAAATGATTATGAAAATGGTGGTAGAACAAATGCAATCGCTGCAGTGTAGGGGCAATGAGGCAATGAGTTCCATCAGTGTAAACAAAACATGAACATGAACGTTCATTGTTGTACATCTCTTCACAGCCTGGAGAATCTGATCCAGAGTCAGAGCTGTTCGGACATGTGATATGATTGTTTATTTTAGCCTTTACTAGCACAAAAAAATCTGTTTGGGTGGAATAAAATAGATCTAGAGGTTAGTTTCACTTGTTGTTATATTTCTCTTTTACTTTACATTGTGATAAGGTTATTGCTTCTATACTATGTGAATAATGGAGGCGTACTATGGGAAAAATCACAACACAAGTGCGGAAACATAATGCATTTCGGTAAAGTTAATCATCTGTTAAATGCATAATGAATTGTCGGACGGATTGTTCTGCTGTATTCTCCCAGGGCCCAATTAAACAGCCTCGCTTTCCGCCTGCAGCGTACTGTACAGTATGTGTGAATGTGTGTTTAGTCTCACTGCTGACACGGAGGCTTGACGCTCATTTCCATCTTCTGAGACAAAGCTCTATACTGTCACGGCTGTGTCTTTATTCAAACAGGCATACAGTATACAGTGCTCTGGAGTAATGAAAGTCACAATCCATGAGAAAAATAGTCTGAATGCAGAAACAGAATACACAAGTCTACAGAATAAACAGAAGAGCACACACATTCTTGTTTCAATGAGGAAACAATTTTACAGACAACGCTCCATTTTTACTGTCATGAAGGTGAAACAATTGTGGGACAATTCAATCAGAGGTGGCCGCACTCCATTACTCTATTGATTGCCTGGTCATCAAAACAGTACAAAATGTTCTGCTCATGTGTGTGTGTGTGTGTGTGTGTGTGTGTGTGCAAACAGGACGTGGCCACACACATTGCATTTGTGTATTAGTGTTATTATAACGAATGAAAGCCAGCAGATTTGAGCCTTGCATAGCAATATTTTCAACATCTTTTGGCCTGACCTTATGCTGCTTCTGACTTTTCCTCCGGCACAATGGTGACATTAGAAAGGAGGTTAGAAAAGGTCAACCATCTGTTGACTTGCAAAATCCAAAGTCCCTTATTTACATTAGAACATGAGAGACAGCGAGTGACTGCTTTATTTTATTAGGAAGACAGTGTGCAATGTTTATGATATGACAAAGTATCTCTGAAGTGTAAAAGTTCTGAGACAAAAGGCCTTGATTTTACTCATCAGGCATTTCTGAGCTTAGAGTTATGAATGGATTGGACATTTTTATTAGCCATTGTAGCAGCTAGGCCCTATGGCAATGTCGATCTGTCATTTGGTCGGTCCATCACTTTGGTCTGAACTGTATCTCAACAACTATGGGATGGATTGAACTTACTTTTGGTACAGCCATTCGTGGTGCCCAGGTGATGAATCTTCATGACTTCGGTGGCCACCAGCTGGTCAAAGTCTTCACTTGCCTGGTAAAACAACAGGTTTTCATTCCACCCCGTCACATATCACTGCTTTGTCACGCCCCTTGGCGTCACTTTATTTTCGTCAAACAAAACCACTATAGTTACCCTTGGCCTCACTTTAGGATTAGGCAACAAAACCACTATAATAAGGTTTAGGAAATAAATACATGGTTGGGCTTAAAACTACTATGTTTGTACAGTGAAAATGGCACTGGACGTTGTGAACATGGGACACAAATGATTGTAATGTGAAAGTGAAACTCAAAGCACGAACTCAATGAAAGCCTTTGTTGGACCCATCCACCTCCCCTCCCACCCTGTGTGTCTTTTCACTCTTTATACTACGTCACCACACTCCCAACACTCTTTCTCAGAGCGTTTACTGTTGTCGCGGATGTCAAGGAGCTCCAAAATGGATGTACAATAGACTACAGATCATGGATGTATGCGAGGGACAAAAACAAGTTGCATTCCATTAAATAAAAAAAAAACATTGTTTTCCATTTTCCATGATGATGACACATCATTAAAAGACGTTCATCGCTGTGTGTTGTAATCATTCTCTACGGTGATTGGCGCATATTGACTTCTTAGAGACAGCCCATTTTGTGCCCGTGTGCGTGCTGAAGGTCGTGACAGCTCGGAGAAATATGGAGCCAGTTTATTTGTATGATGAAGTGCTGAAAATGAGCAGTGAACAGCGAGTACACACACCGTTTCCTGTTACCACTGCTGACAGTTACAGATGATGTGAAACCTGCGCCGTACCTCAGTGATCCAGCTGTATCTTGTGCTGTTCATTACCCGTGACTGACAGGTTGTCCTTCTGCAACACCGGACCTGAACTGACCAGCAAGGTTTTAAATAAAAACACTGATTTAATGTAGGTTCCAGCTGAGTTTGACAAGGCACAGTGAACATGTCTATGTGTGCAAACAGATTGTCTGAGGTGAGAGAGTCTTTTGTTTCTCCGCAGCACAACGGGGTCCTGCTGAGAACGTGTGATTATTACACCTCATTTCAAACACAGACACTGACCCATAGCTGGCTAAGTGGAAACAGACAAAGGGTATTGATTGGATTGGAAGAACAGAACCTCTTGAGAGATTCAACATCTTTACAGGGAACACGCCTGGCTGACTTAATTTGTGAAAGCTGTGTATTGATTGCTGGAGATTATGCACCGCTGTTATTCCCTTTTACCCTGTAACATTGTAAGACTGCTGTTTCTGTGTGTTATACTGGCGAGAGCAGAAGGAAATTGAATCATGAAATGTGGATGTAGCACATGTAAACTGGACCTGAACATTTATAATCTTGTCAGATTCACTTGATTTGATCATGCAGTATATTCTAAATCTTAGCGGTTTCAAAGTTAACGCGCAAATTTGTTTTAACACCACTCATTTCTTTAATGTATTGTGGGTAAATATGCTTTCTTTATGCTATATACAGTATATATATATATATATATATTTTTATTATTGGAAATCAATTAACAACACAAAACAATGACAAATATTGTCTAGAAACCCTCACAGGTACTGCATTTAGCATAAAGAATATGCTCAGATCATAACATGGCAAACTGCAGCCCAACAACAGCTGTCAGTGTGTCAGTGTGCTGACTTGACTATGACTTGCCCCAAACTGCATGTGATTATCATAAAGTGGGCATATTTGTAAAGGGGAGACTCGTGGGTACCCATAGAACCCATTTTCATTCACATATCTGGAGGTCAGAGGTCAAGGGACCCCTTTGAAAATGGCCTTGCCAGTTTTTCCTCGCTAAACTTTAGCGCAAGTTTGGAACACTATGTTACCTCCTTCACAACAAGCTAGTATGACATGGTTGGTACCAATGGATTGGTTTCCTAGCTTCATGTGATACCAGTATCTTCACCCTAACTTTAAAACTGATCCCGCTACAACCTCCAAAATATTGTGTTTATGCGTTAAAGAAATAAGTGGCGTTAAAACAAATTTGTGTTAACGCGTCATTATCACGTTAACTTTGACAGCCATAGTTTTCATGATGCATTGAATGAAATGTGTTGAATCAAGTGAGGTTTGATTAAGTTAAAACTATCGATTTTATGGAGGAGTTTATTATTAATGATTTTATATAGAGAAGTAAAAGAATAAATGATTATAATGTTGATTAAGAACATCTTAATAAACAACATCTAATCATTCTGTGACCTGATGAAAAGTGTGTGTGTGATGTTTGAATAGAGAAGTGAGAGGACTGGTGGAGAGTATCGAGACTGCTGAGCATACACAAATGGCGGGTAAAATGAGAACAACCTGAATTAAAATAGGAAGTTTGATTAACAAATCTGCAAAGTATCAGCAAAACATCGGTTCATGACCGAGGTTGGCCTGGGGACATGACCTGAAGCATTTGAACTAAAGAGCGTATATTGCGAAGGAGTGAAAGTAAGTATGTCGTTCCATTGCAACATCATCACATCCCCTTCCACTGTTGTTAGTACCTGTTTTATATCTATGGTTAGCACATTCAAATAGTTACTATTCATTTTAAAGAGGAACTACACGCAAATTAAAATCTTTCCACGGTACACATAATCACATTCTTGTTAATACAGTTGTGCCACTACAGAGGAAATGATAGAAGCTCATTTTGAGGACAAAACCAGTGACACACAATGTGTTTTGTTGGAAATAGCACCAGTAAATTATATGCCAACAAGAATCCATGTGATTATCACTGCCCTGTTGTTGGTGTTGTAGCTCCAGTTTTTTACGGGCATGTTTTATCACCTAGGACAGTTTTGGTAGAAAAAGCAAAAAGTTTTAATAAAGAAGAAACACCGATCTTGTTTATCCGTGTACAGTCTCGACTAACTTGTCTCTTTGTAAATTTCCATCAAACTTCATTCGTTCTTCAAGCTCGGAGAGAGGAGCTATATATGTAGCTCGCCTCGGGAGGCTTGAGTCCTCGCTTAATTGCTTTGCAAAATCTTGTCATGTGAGTGAATCACACTGTCACTGCAGTTGCCTGGCAGCAGAGGAAGGCACCCAGGAGTCTCATGGGAGGACGGCTGCAGGGGGTGCGAATGCGGGCTGAAGTCATCTCCCTGTGAATCGTGTTTTCACTCAAAAGTTTGAATTTGTTTGTTAGAGCGCTTGAATCTTTCTTGCGTTTTTCACCTTGATTTTTAAAATGCAATCTCTGAGTTTTCCTCTCTGCGACTAATATCTGCATGTCTGCCTCCCCTGTTTGTTTCGCTGCCTTTGATGAACTCGGTGGAGTAGTCGGGGGGAAAAAAAGCCCCTTTGAAACCTCCGGGGTCATCTCATTATAATCATGCCTACTCAAGCTGACAAAGGCAGATGAGGGAAACCTTTTGAAATTCCCTTTGTTCTCCACTGTCAGACCAGACAAGAGTGCATCCACCAGGCCGCGGCGCAGCTCTCCTCACAAGCTGGGAGAAGCATCGCAGCCAATTTGAGGCCAAGTCAATCAGCACAGTAGCAGAGGGAGCACTGGACTGTTGTTGATAATCTCCCCAGAGAACGCGCTCTATCATGCCTTTGGTTCATTAACTCCCCAACCAATTGTAGTCCAGCCTCAAAGTTGAGCTCCTTTGTGTGTGTGTTGGTGTGTGTGTGTGTGTGTGTGTGTGTTCTCATTAAAGCCAAAGGATCCTTGACAACGGGGCCCATTAAAGACCCCCAACAACCTGCCTCGTCTGGAGCAAGGGAAGCTGTTTCACCCTATTGTCAGACGACACAATGCGAACCACAATGTCAAGTCATATTATGGCCCTTTTAAAGACCACAAGAAAAGAAGTGAACATATGTTGAATTATTCAATTAAGGGACACACCCAAAATGAATCTGACAACTTCAAAATGCTGTTAAATTCATAAATGTTTAGATTGAGCAATGGAAAATACGGTATATTACTGCTTTAAGATATGCGGCACGTGAGGCAGATTATGCAACTTTTTCACCAAATCCTTAAAAATGCAGTCATTCAGAATTTGCATTCAGGCCTTAATTAAGGCCCAAATAAATTAATGAACTCAAAAAGTATGCAGGAGGAATGGTTTCATGCCCCGAGCTTAATTTCATATAAGTTGTTTTTATATTAAAGGAACAGTGTGTAACATTTCGGGGGGGATCTATTAGCAGAAATGGGATATAATATTCATAACTATGTTTTCATTAGTGTATAATCTGAAATAGTACTAACTTAACGTTTTCGTTAGCTTATAATGAGCCCTTCATATCTACATAGGGAGCAGGCAAAGAATACAGAAGCAGGGACAAAACTCCAGCGTTTTTTTGACAACAGCCGCTGCTAAACTAAACCAAGGTGGTACAAATGTCTGTCATGTATTGTAAAAGCTATTTCATATTGGAAAATCTGATTGTCAGTTGAGTCATGAAGCCCACATTCTTTTCAGCACCAACCTCTGTTGTTGTCAAATCAAACTGTCAATTAGTCTATTGTCAAATATACTTCTAACATTTCAGCTTGTGATTGAGTATGCAATCTGAGAAACAAACAACTGACAGCACTAATTTCGCTCAAGGACAAAGATGAAGGCTGATCCTCAAAGGAAAGTCCTTGGTCACTTGTGTGCAGCGTAGGAAATGCCAGCTGACAGTGTGACCTCCCCCCCCATCTGCCTCAGATAGCCACCAGAGAATAAACCCCTGCATCTGAATTACATATACATGGTAACACTGTAACACCATAGAAAGGTTAGGCACGGACGCGGAAAGAAACTCTATAACCTCCAGTGTCTACTGAAATAAAGTGACATTCAAACAAAATGACTATTCATCCTTCACTCTGGAAACCATTCAGTCATGGAGACAAAAATAATTGTACACCAGTGTGGATTCATCTGACAGTAGACACCAGAGTTCAACCAACACAGCCGGATTGTATAACTGAACTTTAGTGAGAGAAAAAAGGCCTTGAATCATGACTCTTCTCTCAGGCCTTAAATATCACTGTAGTCTGTTTGTCTGGGCTGCAATGAACCCATAGGCTTACTCACATGGCCAAGTTCTCAATTTAGTTGGCTCATATGGGCAGTCAGAATATGTTCTATGGCATTTAATGTGCTTTATCTTGAGAAAGAGAGTGAAAGATGTAGAGTGTAAATCATTAAAAAAGAATTAGGTATAGCCTTTTAAGAGAATAACATATTTTAACCACTTTAAATGCAATTTAATTTGTTTGGCATATGTTTTAATTGATTCCATCTATTGTTCAATCATCTATTTGTCTTCATTTCACTTGCTCACTGCAGAAGTTCAGTTGTGGATTCACAAAAGGAATACCAGCACTTATTGCCTAACTAATCCTGCCATCTGCAGGCCATATGATGTTACTGCAGTGCAGTTGTCTGAATATAGCCTACTGGATATTATAAAACTGCTTGTGTCTATAAATAAAACAGAATTAATAGGTGTGACACTGTGAGACCACTTTTATCGTTCCTATTGCTCTCAATTTTCAAATACCAAGTTTCTTTATTCGTCATGTGCACAACAATTACAGCAAGCAGTCGTTGGCAATGAAAATATTGGGTCTCAGATTGATAGATAGATAGATAGATAGATAGATAGATGTACTTTATTGATCCCAAATTGGTAAATTATTGTGTTACAGCAGCAGGCAGTGCACAGGAACAGTAAATACAGTAAATATACATATCAACACTAGAGATAATATCTATAGTATACACAATATAAAGAGTATATTATAATACAATATACACTTTTTTTGTATTGACTTATTTGTTTATTTAATTTATTATTATTGTTAGTAGTATTAGTATTATTATTATTATTATTATTATTATTATTAATAATAATGATAATAATTTATTTTCTTTGTATTAATATTATTAATCTTTTTTACATTTTTTATTCTATTCTTTCTTTTTATTATTATTATTATTATTATTTTTTTTTTTTTTTTATTAATTTTATTTAAATTTCGAATGCTGAAGTTGTTTTCTGTAGTGTTATTATGTTCGTCTCTAAGCTCAACTACTTAAAAAAATTGGTTTATAAACTATTGTAATTACAAACTGTAAATTGCATATATGAAAAAAACCTCGAAAAAAGGGAGAAAATAAAGTATGAAAAATAGAATACACTATAAATATACCAGACTACTACAACTAGCTTAGAAAATATAAAATATGAACATAGAATAACAATAACATACGATATACAGTAGCAAAGTGCGCAATGACATACTATGTATTAACAAGTGTGCAAGTTACAGTTTTGTTTTAAAAAAAAATTAAATGAGGTAGTAAACCAATGTGCAAATTCAACATGTAAGGTGGAATTGAAGGTTGAATTGAAGGTACCCTTCAACAATGCTCATTAAAAATGTATATATAATAAAGGAAAATCACACAAGTAAAAACAAAATGAGAATAAAAGACATAAAATAGTGCAAGTTATATATATAGCTACAGGGGTTAGCACGCATGCACATATACATATACCTGGAGGTGACACATGTGCGTGCCCATGAAAATGATATTGCTATATCTCTCCGTCTCCCTTTTTTTTTTGTCTTTTTTCTATTAACTTATTTGTTTATTTAATTTATTATTATTATTATTATTATTACTTTTTTTCTCTTTGTATTAATATTATTTTGTTATTCTATTCTTTCTTTTTATTATTATTATTTATTATTATTATTATTATTATTATTATTATTATTATTATTATTAATATTAATATTTTTATTAATTTTATTTCAATTTGAATGCTGAAGTTGTTTTCTCTAGTGTACTTATTGTGCTCGTCTAAGCTCAACTACTTAAAAAAATATTTATAAATTATTGTAATTACGAACTGTAAATTGCATATATGAAAACAACCTCGAAAAAAAAGGGGAACAAAATAAAGTATGAAAAAAAAAAAAAAAAAATAGTGCAAGTTGAAATATAGGGCTTAAATATTAACATACATAAATGTAGAATAAGTAATGTAAGTATATATTGGCTGTAATTGGATAAGCTGAATGTGAACAGGATGTATATGCATGATGATGAGTCTCCAGTTCCATCCTCACAGTAGTTTAGATGAAACAATTATCTCACACTGAGCTGTATTTGTCCTTAATGAGCTGCTTTGTCCTCAGTGAGACCAGATGGTCAAACCACACAGTTTATAACTACACCGATGTAATAATACAGATGCACCACTAGAGAGAGCTAACCTGTAATTACACCACCGGAAGTTACAGCTTCTAGGTTTCAGTTTCTGCACATCCAGCTGATCTGATCTGATCTGATCTGCTGCTGTTTCACTGAGTAACTTCAGATTATGAGTTTTAACAGACGTGATGTGGATTTGAGCAGCTGCCTCGAGAATGTTCCTGTTTTAATTGAGAGGAGTTCAGTTATGACGTTTCCTGAATTTCAGGTAAAGTTACTTATCATCTCTCTCTGTAGTTAAACAGTTAAACAGTTAAACAGAAGCCATGGATGAGAGGAACACATTTAGTCCTCCATATTTTAGTAGCTTTTCCGTTATTGTGCTAGAGCAGCTTAGTGACGTTGTCTAAATACAATGTAATGTTATTTTAGCTACATCTAACGTTATTTAGTTAGGCTATATAGACCTTTACAAACTTGACAACATAATTATTCTAAATGAGCCCCTTTGTATTTCCGGTTGCAATGTTTGTTAAAGATCCCATATTGTGCTCATTTTCAGGTTCATATTTGTATTTTATGTTTCTACTAGAACATGTTTACATACTTAAATGTTAAAAAAAAAACTTTATTTTCCTCATACTGTCTGCCTGAATATACCTGTATTTACCATCTGCTCGAAATGCTCCGTTTTAGTGCATTTCAACGGAATTGCAACAGAATTGCGTTGCTAGGCAACCGTTTGGGTTCATGTTTACCTCCTGTCAGCTGATATAATTTACATACACTGCAACCGGAAATAAACTGGGACCCATTTAGAATATTTATGTTTAAAACTGAGTAATGGTCTAAACATTGTAGATTTGTGACATCACAAATGGACAGCTTGTTTCAAAGGCAGCGTTTCTGAATACGGGCTGTGTGTATTTCTTCATGGATTGAGCCTTTTGATACTTTAACAGAATTTATATAGCATTTAAACTTGCTTTATACAATGAAATAAAAGACTCAGAAAACATTAGATAATAGAAATAAACACCATCATAATTTGAATGCATTTGATTTATGGTGCCAATTTTGACAGAATGATCCCAAAGTCCTACTTAAGCTTCGTCCAGAAAACATCTGGCTGTGGTAAAAACTAATCAAAACCTGGCAATATTATGCAGGAACATGCTACTACTCAAACCTGGTGATCAACTCTATCAAATGAAATATATTGTTTTACCAGCAGATGGCAGAAAATCACTACAGGCTACAGAGAGAAACATCCTCTGACTACAATACAGGGAAACAAAAAAACTGCCTCTATGGAACCAAAGGAGTTGTCCCAGTTTACACTTGTTGCTCACGATGCTCTAGATCTAGAAGACTGTTCTGACTGATTATAATGTTACTAGTTTTTAAAAAACGACATGTAAGTCATCATCGCTGAATGTTGTGAAACAATTCATTGCAAAACATTCAGACCTGTGCTCTAAAACAAACAAACAACTAACTATTATTTTTATTAATGAATTCTGCAGAATATTTTCTTGACTAATCTTTCAGTCTATGAAATTTCCATAAAGCTCAAGGTGGTGTCTTCAAATATCTTGTCCAAACAGCAGTCCAAAATCCAAATTATGTGCAGTTTACTATCACATAAGACAAACAGCAAAACCTCACATTTTAGAAGTTGGAGCTTGTGATTGTTGACAGGAATATTTACTGAAATGATTTATCAATTAGCAAAATAGTTGCCGACTAATTTTCTGCCGATCGACAGAAAATCTATTAATTGTTTCAGCTGTTTTGTATTTTTGTTATTTACAATAGAGCTGCAACGATTAATCGATTAATTGTCAACTACTAAATTAATCACCAACTATTTTGATAATCGATTGAGTAATCTTTTAAGAAAAAGCAGTAAATATTCTCTGATTCCAGCTTCTTAAATGTGAATATATTCTGGTTTCTTTACTCTTTTCTGACAGTAAACTGAATATCTTTGACTTGTTGACAAAACAAGACAACATTTTTCACCATTTTCTGACATTTTATAGACGAAACGACTAATCGATTAATCGAGAAAATGATCAACAGATTAATCGACAATGAAAATATTTGTTATTTGCAGCTCTAATTTACAAGTTTAAACTTTAACTGCTCTTTGTTGTCATTTCTCAGTATTCCCCAGATAATATTCAGGGACCAGGATGCCCTATTGACCCCAGTGAAGTCACCCTTCCTGGATGCTCCTGCCGTTCTCATTCCTGCTTCACTGAGAACTGCTCCTGCCTGCAGACACGCGACCAGGCGTACGACAGCACCGGTACACTGCTGACCCTCAGCAGAACAGACTCTGGCTACTGCTCGCCTGTGTTCGAGTGTAATGCCCTTTGCACCTGCAGCGACGCCTGCTCTAACCGGGTGGTGCAGAGAGGGCTGAGACTCAGGTTGGAGGTTTACGGCACAGAGAACAGGGGCTGGGGAGTGCGGACACTAGAGGCGATCCCACATGGGACGTTCGTGTGCGAGTATGCAGGAGAGGTGATCAGTTTTGAGGAGGCCAGACGCAGACAGCTCGCCCAGAGATCCGAAGAAAATAACTACATCATTGCAGTAAGGGAGCATGCAGGCACGGGCTCCATCACTGAGACGTTTGTGGACCCCGCCACGGTGGGAAACGTAGGCCGCTTCCTCAACCACTCCTGCCAGCCCAACCTGTTGATGCAGCCGGTCCGTGTGCACTCTGTGGTTCCCAGGCTGGCGCTGTTTGCCGGACGGGACATTGATGCACAAGAGGAGCTGACGTTTGACTACTCAGGAGGATACAGTAACCAGCCTCCCGTAGAGCTGCTGTCCACACAGAGTGACGCTGCCATAGAG
>CAKALU010067965.1:67489-147595 GCA_916700995.1 Hozukius guyotensis | reverse complement strand
CAATGGCGGCGGCGTCACAAACTTTCTCATTTTACAGCTAAACCGTGCACTACAAGATGATTCTGAAAACATTTGAGGCGAGAAATAGGCATTAACGTTATTAACTAGCGGTGCCTAGTTTGACCGTTTGGTCAGAGATCGAGATTGGCAGCCGGCTCTCATAGACGGCAGCTGGACAGCAGACCTCAGATCAGCTCTTACTGCTTGTTTTCCTCCGGTATGTGAAATCTTGCAGATGCCGTTAGGAGCACCGGAGGACACAGAGGCACACAATTTTTTTTTCAGGTTACCTGTTTCATGTACTACTGTCAGGATATAGTGACCATTTTATAAAAATAACTTTTTTTAATCATATTTGCTCCAATCTCCCCTACTTCAGCTTTAACTACGGAAGTTACGTGACAAATATATAATACATTTTGACTTGTGGTTTCACACAGGACACAAACACCGGTCTCCTGGGCGATAGTCTTGTGTTTTTTTAACCCAAGAATCCACCCCGACCGCCTCTCTGCAAGGCGTTCGCTGCTCTCTATACTTCCTGGTTTACAATAACGTGGATTACATACGAATTGATTTTGTGCCGACCATCAACATTTTTTTCTTAAATTCGTGTCTATGTACACGAATCAATACATTAAATTTCGTGACTATTTCACAAACTGCTGTGCGACTGGGCTGTCATATGTTACGTAACAGGGTATCCTTTCATGCATTTTCATTCTGAACTTCCCAATGAGAGACTGCACTGACTGTATATTGTTTATGCATGAGATTTGCTTATATGTACATGCGGGAGATGTTTTATGTTTATGGGATTTTGTCTAACTGCACTGAGATAGAATTCCTAAACTTTTTTTTTTCCAATGCACATGCCCAGATTGTCTTAAAGGGATTTTAAACAGTCTGATTTTCACATTTTTTGTATCTAAACTGGACGCAAACTAAGCCATGCTGACTCACCGCTTCAAACTCAAACACACAAATGATCAGCCAAACATTTTCTCTGCCTTTCCAAGAAAGCAGAAAATAACAGCTCTCCTTCCAGGAGATCAGAAGGCTCAGCTATGCATTACTGCCATCTAATGGTCAGGGAGCTATAAAACATTGACTTTGCACACTTCCACCACAGTGTATATGGAAGTGTGTCAGTTGTTACATAACCTATAGCCCTGCAAAATAATTTGATTATATTTTTTACATGAGGCATATGTCCATATTTGTTTTATTTACTACAAAATCTTTGCTGTTTAAAATAAATGGGGAGCAAAATCCCATGCCCACTGCTCCTACACAGTGCAACAGAGGTGGTCTCTTTCTGAGGACATTTTCTTTCACGTGTATGTGTGTGTTCCTCGTCCTTTTCTGCTAAGACACCTGCCCAATCTTTGTTGAGCAACAATTAAAATCATGAACTGATTCAACCTTATCTGATCGCGCCACCCCGCCTCTTTTGTACCTGTGGCTTAAAGCGCTCAAGTGCTTTTGTGGCTTAATTACATGTATCAAACATCAAATAATGGCCACAGCTGGCTCGTGGCTGTGTGTGCAGTGCAATAACTCATAAACAACCGCATTATCACAAAAGCAAAAGCACAATAGGAATGGCAAGGAGTATCGCTTTTCACAAGCACTGGTCAAACAGAGCTCCAAATGTAAGGAAATACTGACTGAGTGGCGGCGGGGGAGATAAACACACACTTAAAAGCGGCACGTTGATACACTGTATCCGCCGTCAGAACAATTCACCTGCCGCCGTCTCTCAGCGCCGCCATTCACGGCCTCGCCGTCTCTTTTCCGCCGGCGCAAATTGACATGTCATCACTTGACTATATTGATCAAACCTCAGGTGCAAAGTGGAGGCCCCCCCAACTGGACACCTCACTCTTTTTTTTCCTTTCTACCATTTTAAAGCCTCCTCGTTTCTTCAATGATGTGATGCCTCTTTGGAGTTCGGCGTGGGTAAACATGAGGCTGAAAGCTGCCGCTGGCTCCTTTAGAAAACACTACAAAACTTGCTTTAACTGTAGCTAGCTGGCTTTCAGTGCCGTACAAACACAGAGCTATAATGTGATCCTGGCTAACCCCGGTGCCCACGGTGGTCACACTAGTGTTGTCTGCTGACAGCTCCTGTTAAGACTCTATTGTGTGGACATAGCCGTGGAAGACAAGAGGGGAGGTAGTTAAAAGCACAAAGGGGGGACATGGGTACACACTCCTTTCTTTCTCTCTCTCTCTCTCATCACAGCTGCCTTTTCTTGTGGCTGCTGCCCTGTCCATCTTCCTCTATATGAATGGGGATCCCCAGGCCTAACCCCTCAGCTCCTGAGGACGAAGGGGTGGTGGGGAGTCTGGAGAGAGAGAGGTGGGGGGGGGGGGTCACCAAACTCCTGGACCGCCAAAGACAGGTGCAGGCCAAGATATGAGAGGCTCATAATGGTGCTGACAGATAAGTTGCTCTCAGAGTCTCTGGATGGAGCTCAGTGGCTTCCTTTAGTCGCTCCCGTCCCACTCTTCCTCTTCTGGTCGTTTGTCTCAGGCTAACTGCTGGAGCAAAAGGTGTTGTTGTGCCTTGTCGCTTTGCACACGTTCAAAGCAAAGGAAAGAAAAGCAGTCATGTAGCTGTTTCCTTCGTGGTGATTCACCTAGAGATGCACCGATATCGATACCGGATCGGATATCGGGCATATACTGACTCACATAGCTGGATCAGGTTTTATTTTAACAATAAATAACAATTCACTAAATTTATATCTATGTATTTACTTTACAAAGTTAAGAAAGAAATGTTTAAGCCTGATGTTGCCTTACACATGAAAGAAGGATCTCAGTAACTTCCATCTCATCTAACTCTAACTGATGAGTTGACTAAATGTCAAGCTGATCATTCACATAAGTCTTTTTACGTTATTATCATATACATTATGGAGGCTTGTTATGTCTCTATTCGTACTTAAAACGATATAAACCATGAGTCCCCGTACTCTTTCTCTACATATCAGTTAAATGGTCGGTGCCAAGCGATACTGGTCTTGGTGGGACCATATAGTTGTGAACCATAAAGTACCAAGCAGTAGGGATGGGGGGATACCAAACTTTTAAAATTTGATTCCGATACTTTTTGTTACAATTTTACTGATACCGATACTAATCATTTCTTAAATTTAATGTGATTTTTCAAAATCATGGTTATTTTTAGAAAAAAAGAAAAGAAAAAATCATTACACTCAAAAGCAAAACACATGTCACATACCGGCCATTGTTAACAAATTCATAACAAAAGCAAATATAAATGCAATTAAATAATTATACTATGATTAAATAATAAGCCTATGTTGTTTTTAAATGTTTGAAGAGGTTACTTGTGTTGCCGTGCACTACGTTCTGATGTCACATGGTTTCCACAGGCATGTGACACGGGCCAGCTAAATATGTCAGGGCTTTTTTGGCACAAACATTATACAAAAGTAGTGAAAACGTTTGGAAGTGATGCAGCCACCCACGTTTGTATTTATATGACTTTATTATTAGTTCGGCAGCGTTGGCCTAAAAGTTAGAGGAACTAGCTCGGGACCGGAAGGACGGCGGTTCAATCCCCCGGACCGGCAGGATAAATCTGGGTGTGGAAAGTGAAAACATGCCCCTCCCTCATTTCCACCACTGAGGTGCCCTTGAGCAAGGCACTTAACCCCAATTGCTCCAGTGGAGCTGCTCAGTGGCCAGCAGATCAGACTGTGGTTGGACTGGGCAGCTTCCAGGTGTGAATGTGTAACTGTGTGAATGTGAGAGAGAAGAGCATTGCTCTCAGTGTACCTCCCCCTGAATAAATAAAGGTAAAAATAAATAAATAATTATAGATATTTTTTTAAAGTAATCAATACCAAATGAGTAGTTTGTGAGTATCGAAGTATCGATACCACAGTATCGAATTACCAATTACAACTCAAAGGTACATAGACACAAATGGAAATTTAAACTGCTGACAGTGTAAAGTTATAGGTCGGTCCAACTGGGAGTAAGAAAACAGAAGTGGGAATTCTAAGTTTGACACTTTACAAATTTACAAATTTGTTGCCGTAGAATTTCCCAACTTTTAAACATTTTTACAGTGCATGGGAGCAGTTTGTATCATGAAGGGTACAACCTTTGTACTTTGTACCAAATTCTGATCACCAAAATGCTTCACGTCCTGTTTTGGGAGACTTAATCAGGCTTTCCATATTAAAAAATGCTAAAGGTCACTGAGGTCACAGAGACAAAGGCCTTTATGAGGGAGGGGGGGTGGAAGCCCTGTGTGCCAGGGATGACAGATGCCGAGACGTGATTGGCCTGTTCCTGCACGGATGGGATTCGCTGTCAACAGGTCCCAATTAGTCCAATCAGAGTGGAAGGAAATGGCACAGAAAGGATACTTTGTTAGTGCCACTGTTTGTGAAGCTGCAGGCAAAAACAAAACACAATCGCTGGTTCTTTTCTTCCCACCACGCTGGGCCGCACCACATTCTATGGGGGCAAATTAACGTTGGATTTTAGACTTGTTGCGGCGTCGCTTTGTTGACACATGCTGCAGCGCGGGGACTACATTGTCGCAGCCTTTAATGTTGCCGTTGATGTAAATATTGCCTTCTGCTTTTCTATTGTGTTTCTGAATAGTATTCAATGACCAGAGCTGCTTCCTGACACAAATGTGTCATCGAGAGCCTTTCAGATTGTGCACGAACACAGCAACACTCTATCCACCCGGCTGCAGTTTATAGGAAAAGTTATTCATGTGAGAAAAAACGGAGTCAGGGCAGCTGAGAAGAAGTACGCACCGAAGAAAACGGAAGCTGAGTCATATTTGGAAAATAAAACCATGGACTGAAATTGTGAGAGGTTTTTTAAGCACTGCGGGAAGTCATGTGGAAAATGGTATGAATATAGAAGAAGTGTTGATCGTTTGTCTTTGTTGGATGAAAATAAAACATTCTGATCTTTTGAACAATAATAATGTGATCACTTGAGCTTGGATCAGCTGTATTTTTAGGAGCTGGAAAGAATACAGAGATCTTTATCACCATGCTGAATGCTATGCAGACAACAGAATATGTATTCACATAATGAAATAAACTCAAAAACAAGACATCTAATATCACATTCATTTAAGCAAATACCCATCCCGGGACCTTGACCTAACTAACTAATCAGCCAGGGTTTAGTGAGTGATGGAACATTGACCCTTGACCTGAGGAAGTCATTTAGATGGAGAGGCACTGAAGGTCTGATTCATGGTCAGAATATCAGTGGAGGCTTGATACCAGGGACGGCAGAGGTGAGGACGGACAGGTAATTGGGGAGGTGGAGCGGGGATGTCTTCTTTCTCTGGACATGCCACTCCCTCGTGTCTTGGGCTGTCTCAGGATCAGTGTATAATAGTGCAATTTAACTCTTGTGCATCCCTTTAAAAATGTTTCTCTAATGTCCTTAGAGGACGAAAATGTCCTCGTCAAGGAACTGTGATTATTAACAACATTGATGTTGATGCATTTTAAATTTTTCTGTACAGTGTCTGCTGTAAAAATACTATATATTAATATTTGGGCTGTCAGTCGTTTCAAATATTTAATTGCAATTAATCGCATGATTGTCCATAGTGAATCGCGAATAATCACAAATTAATTACATATTTTTTATCTGTTCAAAATGTACCTTAAAGGGAGATTTGTCAAGTATTTAATACAAATATGCTTGCTTTATGCAATATATTTATTATTGGACAGCTGTCAGTGTGTCAGTGTGCTGACTTGACTATGACTTGCCCCAAACTGCATGTGATTATCATAAAGTGGGCATGTCTGTAAAGGGGAGACTCCCATAGAACCCATTTTCAGGTCAAGGGACCCCTTTGAAAATGGCCATGCCAGGTTTTCCTTACCAAAATTTTGCGCATGTTTGGAGCGTTATTTAGCCCCCTTTACAACAAGCTAGTATGACATGGTTGGTACCAATGGATTCCGTAGGTTTCGTAGTTTCATATTTTTACTCTAGCTTTAAAGTGAGCCCGCTACAACCTAAAAATCACAAGTTGCTTTAATGCGTTAAAGAAATTAGTGGCGTTAAAACAAATTTGGGTTAACCTGTTATTATCGTGTTAATTTTGACAGCCCTAATTAATATTATTTCCACTGTAACAGAGTTAAACTTTTTAACCAACAGCAGTCCTGATCATAACTACCAAATATGAAAAATAAATTATAAAAAAAAGACAATAAATGAATTATTTTCTATACTAAATGCTAGGGGGATTTTGTTTACAGTCTGGGATATGTCAATGATTAGCTACAATAATGACTTTGGTGCATTGCATCAAACACTGCAGTGCTCTATAATACAGCAGCATGTATTTGCCCTATAGGGCAAACATGAGAAAATGGCTCAGTCTGGTGGAACATAGTAAAAACTACAATTTTGAAGCCCGGGCTCTAGATTGAAAGCCTGATAAAATAGTAGGCATGATGTTGTGCTGTAATGGCCGAGGGTTCGGAAATTGCGGTTTTAATGGGTTTCAATGGGGACATTTTTGTCTGAGGAGTGTTTGTATTTTGGCTGCACAGTTTATTATAGACTTTTAGGAGCTGAGGTTGAACTTCCCAAATTTGAAAAAATAACTAAATAAAAAATAAAAACTCATACCTTTGCCAAAATGTATGCCATGTATTAAACACTGCCTGCAGCTTTAGATGAATTCTGATGACATTATGCTGAGCTTTGCTAAAAAAAAACTCTGAAATGCCACAATGACTCATTCTAAAAAAAACAGATTAAGTAGACAATTTGGCCAATGTGACATCTAAGAAAAATAATACATTTTCACATCTATTGAAGTGTTGTCATGGCATCTCACACAAAAAGAAATGTGTTCTTCTCTGAAGACCTCTCCACCAGGTTTTGGTTTGTAATTCTTGGTGTAGAGACACAGAGATCGGTGTGGATATGGTTTAGAGGTCCTGTTTTATTTTGTGCGGCACATTATTTTGGGGCTGTCTGGGCCCTTTAAAAACGCTCCCACTAATATTATTACAGACATCCTATTGGAGCGTATTGTTGTGAATGGCCAGAGGAGCAGACGGATGCCAGCCTCCCATGGCCCGATCCTGGATTCCTCAGATATGGTTTTTCCACTCTACAAGTGTACCATGACACATACCGATGTTTTTCCATAATGTTATGCAGTTTAGTTTGGTTAGAGTCAAAAAAAAAAAAAAAAATGGATTGCTTGTACAACACAACAGTGATCCAACCTATTGCCTGATCATGAATGCTTTTCTCTTTGCTCAGCGTTTGGTTGGCCATTCCTGGAAAATATCCTCGGAAAATTATATTTTATGTTTCCTGCAGATAGCATGAATAACAATATTCTCTATGGCAGGAAACAGAGGACTACTGTATGGAAAATGGTGACACCATACTGCTCGCACTGACAATGATCTCCAAAAACACCACAGGAAATCTCTCTCTTAGCACCAAATACGAATCTTCACTTCATTACAGCAGTACATGTTTGTTAACGCGGCAGTAGGCAGAATGTTTTTGGCATCATTGGGCAACAATTCCATAATAACCTTTTAGCATATTGTAATTCAAGTGTTATGAGAGAAAAATTGACTTGTGCACCTCCTCATGGCTCTGTTTTCAGACTTTAGAAAATCTAGCCCGTGAAGGGAGACACAGGTCATTTCAGAGAGAGAGAGCGTTCCTATTGGCTGTTTATTCAACGGAGGCAGCTGTCAATCAACAGTACACTAAAAATGTTTATGAAAACATTTTATGTGAGAAACAGGCATTACAGTAACAGAATATTGATTCATATTTGATCAGCGCTGCCTAGTTTGATCGTTTGATCGGAGTTTGCGAGTGATTGACAGCTGCTCAGAGACGACAAGGCTCCAGCTCAGCTCTGATTGGTTGTTTTCCTCCGGTCTGTGAAATCTTGCAGATGCCGTTAGGAGCACCGGAGGATACCGGAGGACACAGATGCACCCAATTTTTTTTCAGATTACCTGTCCCATGCACTACTGTCAGGATATAGTGACCGTTTAATAAAAATAACTTTTTTAAATCATATTTGCTCCAATCTCGCCTACTGCTGATTTAATTCTGAGTTTAACACGTGTACCTGCACGCAGATTTTGTGGATTAACAACTAGCCACTCATGGCCCAGTATGCAACTTACACAAGTGTGATGTGAAAACTTGAAACTTCCAGTGAAGTAGGAGACATCTTGTGTCTAGCAGTTAAACTTTTGAAATGAACAATATTTGCATATTCATAATTAAGGATTTTTCCCGCGAGGGAGAAGGAGTAGATGTAATTTTAAGAACTCTTAACAAAGTTATTGAACTTTTTCGTGGAAAAACCACTTCAGACACAAATTATTAATCAAAGCAAAGTATTTTTAAAAACATGTCTAGAGGGGATCTTTAACAATATCAGTAATATATCACATTTTCCATAAAAGGCCCGTTGCCATTACAGCATGGAACTGATCACGGAATGTTTGTGCTTAAAAGACTCCCTCAGTGACTCTTTTGTTAAATACTCAGTTGTTTTATAAACACCATCAGATTGTCAGATACATTTCCCCTCTGCATAAAACAGGATTTTTTAAAGAAACCTTTTGTAAATTATTTCACAGAACACAACCTTGTGGGATTTGTCACTCATGGAGGGCAGCTATGTTCTTGAGAAACACCAGTGATCAGACAAACATCTGATTGCTTAATTCAGACATCATGTACTTTACCCTCCCGAACATCACAGAGGAACAAAAGAATGAAAAACTGAAATGCAAAAACAACTTTTCTCTTTTGATGGACCACTTTGCAAAACAGACTGAAAGAAAAAAAAGTAGACATTGTTATGAAGTGTCAGTCACTGGTTTCAGTCCTCGTGCTATCTCACTGTAAGGGGATACACGGAGCTTGGAGGTTATTTTAGGGTTCACAGTCACATCTGAAGACCTCAAGGATCTCTGTTTTTTCTTTGGTATACGTCTGAAGGTCGACACTGAAGAATCTCTTTAAGATCAAAGCCTGGAGATCTAACACACTGCATCCATAGGAAGAAGGAACGCAGTCACATGGATCTCAATCACTGTCTGTCCAAGAAACCAGCAGGCCCAGAGAAGCAGCCCCACAGGTACTGCTGTGTACTCTGCAAGGACTCTGTGGTACTGGGCCGCAAGGTGGCCCCATGAGACCCCGGCCCTGTGCTTTCTGTTCCCATGGCTGTTAATCAGCAGCTCTGTGGGGGCCAATCACGCACCACTGAGGCCCCTGACATTCCCCCAACAGTCTCCAGAAAAACTGTTGACATTGTATGTTTCTGCAAACCATGATACACACAATGCCACATGGTTAACGTCGTGAAATGATTGGTTAGGTTTAGGCAACAAAACTACTTGGTTAAGGTTAGAAAAAAATCATCATTTGTGTTAAAATACTATTACTACTACACGTAACATAACAACGTAACATAACAATGTAACATAACAACGTAACATAACAACGTAATAATGTAACAACGTAACGTTACCACGTAATGTAACAACGTAATGTAACAACGCAACGTAACAATGCGACGTCACAGCGTAACGTAACAGCGTAACGTAACAGTGTAACGTAACAATGCAATGTAAGAATGTAACGTAACAATGCAGCGTAACAATGTAACGTAACAATGTAACATAACAACGTAAAGTAACAATTTAACGTAACAATGTAACTTAAAAATATAACGTAACAATATAACGTAACAATGTAACGTAATAACGTAGTAACGTAATAACGTAATAACGTAACATAACTAGCATAAATAAATGATAACTGCCCTTAGGAGACTTTCTTATGTAACATTACGTAACAAGCGTAACAACCTTAACAAGCTTAAAGTCAACGTTAACTTTGGGTTTCACACAGGACAAAAAACAGCAGTCTCCTGGGTGAAATTCCTGTGTTTGTTTGATTCATCAACCACCCCTCCCTGCTAAGTGGACCTTCTCACTTTTTATAGGCTACTCGTTATCATACCACGTAACTTTCAATAATGGTCGCTCGAAATACTACGTCACTTGCTCTGACGGAATAAAAAAAAAAAAGCGAAAAACATTGATATTCAACGTATCCGTGGTTTGCAGAAACATACAATACTAACATTTTTTTCCTGGTGACTGGGCTGCATCCCCAAACGCTGAATCTTCAGCAGGACCTGGGTAGGCCCAGAGCTGGCGTGTCCATAGATACTGCCAGAGGATAAAAAGGACTGTGGGATAGGACTATTAATTATCAATGGCCTTCATCTCAAGGCACCAAGGGTCAGCTCCATAAAGATTTTCGTCTCCCGTTTTCCAAAACATTAAGCCCAAGGCATCTTTTGTTATGGGCCGAACACACAGTCTTACACAACCAGGCAGAAATGTTTAAGGGCCCTCTGAGATTTCCCCTTAAGGCAGTAGTCTGAGAAAGCAGAGGACTATATATCATTTTATATGGAGCGTAAGAGTGACTAGTCTATCATTTGGGTTGGTAAAAAAAACAACAACTTGTGACCAGTAGTCAAGGATGCTTCATTCTGGTGGTTTAAAGGGATGTATCGTACAACACTAGATTTGATAAAAGATTGGATAAAAATCCAAGACTGTCCACCAGAAAACACACACCACTGGCTGCTTGTTTAGACAACCTATGATTATGTTTTCCTGACAAGTGACCAGTTGTGGTCATGTAAATAACCTCTCTCAGATTCAAGGGCGGAAGTAGCATGGCGTCGTTAAAGTGCCGCAAAACCCCACAAAGCCAGGCTTTGCTGTGTATAAGACTTGAGAGCGGTTTGCATCCTGTCTCCTATCAACAGTCAGCATTGATTTCTTTTAAAACAAGACCACTATGCTTTCTCAACGATCAGTACCACTCGCATATCTGTGGGTTAAGCACAGAGCAATTAGCTTAGCATAAAGACTGGAAGCAAGGGGAAACAGCTAGCCTAGCTATGTCCCACATTTTTAAAGCTCACTATGTAACATGTTATATTTTCTTTCTTCAATCTATACAGAAACTGAGTCTTGTTTGTACTCTTGTCATGGTCACAATTCTTAAACTCAGCTGCATTTAGTCTCAAATATTCTCATATAGAATAAATAGAATATAGGAAATAGATAGATTAACTAAAAAAACAAAAAAAAAAACATCTTGTTACGAAACCTACAGTCTCTCACCAGAAAAATGTAGAGGTGTTTTTCCATAATAGTTATTGGAATAAAAAGTAGGCCTAAACAAGGTTTGAATGTAGCAAAGCGAACATTTTAGTATCAAATCTGTTTAGATTTACATTGGGAAAGCTTCTTGAGAATGTTCTTTCTTTTGACCAGCATTCTGCTTCACAGTCATGCAGTTTTATGCCGGATACACGCTACACAAGAATACAGCCTGATTCCCTCCGCCCGACGATCGTCAGCAAAGCCCTGATCTGTTGATGGTTCTAAAGATTATCTTCCCAGATGTTCCTGTGGTGTGAGGTATGTTAAGAGTGTTTTTTTACATCCCTCGATCGGCTCGGAAGTCCATCCTGGCCGCACTGATTTCAGATCGTAAATATTAAACATGTTCAATATTTACTATCGGATATGGTGTTGTGTGTGGGCAACCCAGAGGACAGCCGATGACGCAGTCACGTGGGAAAGATCGACAGCCAACTGAGAACCAAGCTGACTGAAGCCATGGATGTATTAAGAGAACTGGATACAGCGTTGGAGGCTAGGCCCCGTTCATTCCTATGAAAGTTGCTCAGTGGCCAAAATGGCTCGACTTCCGAGTGGAAAAGTACCCGGATCTTCCGGCGATCTTCCGCATCCGTTGGGCCCATGGAGCAGGCGCAGTAGCGTCCACTCGGTCACATGGCTCGGTCTTGGGGTCACAGTCATCACGCTGTCGTCACGGCTTGCTAACTTTCAGCCCCATCAGTGGAACGAAGGACAACAACGGAAGGGCAACAACCGCCGTCATGGCGACCGCGGCTAATGCACGAGCTAATGCAAAACGCGAAGCATAAAGTAGTAGTAAGATGGAGCTCAGAAATGGAGGACCAACATGTTCATTTGTGGCAACAACACAAGTGTTTATTTAACATGTCTCCATGACTTCATCCACTGTTTTGGCCAAATCATTGCTCACCACACACTATAGGAAAAAAATGTTAATTGTGTGGGGTCTCTCACATTTTCAACATCTGTTAAGATTTGAAAAATCTTTTAGTGTGGGCCAGCCTTTAGGGGATCTCAAATGCTCTAGTGAAGCAGTGAGGGGTTTAAGGGCCCTGGCTGCCTAAGAGTATCTTAATAGTTGACCTGAGCATGATTTGACTTTGCTAACTTCAAGTCATAGTCTCGCTTCTCTTACCTCTGGGCTCCCTCCACCACTGGAGGCATTTTTTACAGGCGAAGGAAGTGAAGGTATCTCTATCCTGAAGCTACATTCCTCCTGTTAGTCTGACTGACTGATCTGCTGCAAAGAGACCTTTGATGCTCCAAGATGATACACCAGCTAGCTTCCTCCGTTTGAACGGTCGGGGAGAGGACCGAACACAACCGCCACCTGCCACTCAAACATAATTTAGTGGAAGAGCCTATCTGGCCTGAAGCAGGGGGTAGCTCCCAGCGCTCAGCATACCTGTCCAGCACTGATTGAAATAAAGTGGATGTCTGAGGGCTGAACGGCCCTGACAGAGCTATGAAACAGCAGGGAGGTACAGTCACATATACACAGCCTGTGTTTGTGCAAGTGTGTCTGAGAGAGTTTGATGTGGGCTGTTAAGCGTCCACTGCAGTGAGAGACGCGCCTTCCGAAGTCTTAATAAGTCCCAGCGTGCAGCTAAACCAGCAACTCCTCTGTTATTCTTCCAGCAGTGTTTCAGTCCGCACCGACAGGGCTTCCCTTCACCAGCCACCCGGCCACAGCATACACAACAGACTCAGATACACACGGATACCATAGAGGCTTATGGGATGGCAGTCATTGATGGAGAATAAATATGGTTTATGGTATGGTTTGTAATGTTGTATTAAAGTAAAACGTAACCTCTCTGCACACGGATAACCTTTCAAACCTGTTGTTATGTCTCTTCTATATTTCTGGTTAAAGGTCCCATGGGTGCTCTAGTATGTAATTTATGGTCAAACAAAAACCGTTGAGACAAGGACTTATGGCCTGTGAATTGTTTGTGTTAGCTGCCCCATAAAAGGCATCACCATGTCAGCTTCAGCAGCGCGGGGAATAAAAAAAATGAAGACGGCTAAGTGTGTATACGAGTGTGTGTGTGTGTTGTACTTGGAAAATCAGCTGCAGTCCATATGGGCAGCTTACCTCTGGCAACTTCTCCGACCTGCCCTCTGGCCCGAGACCAACCTGGAAGATGGTGAGCTGTCTTTAGAGACAGAAATAAGAAGACAAATTGCCAAAGAAAATAATAACGAAGGGCATTTAGAGTGAACTAACACAGGGCCGACTTAAGGTATAGGCCATATAGGCGGTCGCCTAGGCTGCCATCTTCTGGGGGGAGCTGGTCACCCTCTATAAAAAAAAAAATACATAAATAAATTTCTTACAAAATATCAGTGGGTGCCCTTCCATAATTTTTGCATTGAAGTAACAAATGAACAAATAAAGAAAAATAAATATATATAAATATATATACAGTATATAAAATGAATAATATTTACATTTTTATTTTATAATTTTATAAAATAAAATATTTAATCGCGATTAATCACATGAATGTCCATAGTTATTCACGATTAATTGCAAATAATCGCACATTTTTATCAAAATGATCAAATACTTATACATAAATAGTTCAAAATGTACCTTAAAGGGAGATTTGTCAAGTATTTAATACTCTTATCAACATGCGAGTTGGCAAATATGCTGCTTTATGCAAATATATGTATATATTTATTATTGGAAATCAATTAACAACATAAAACAATGACAAATATTGTCCAGAAACCCTCACAGGTACTGCATTTAGCATAAAAAAAATATATGCTCAAATGAAAACATGGCAAAATGCAGCCCAACAGGCAACAACAGCTGTCAGTGTGTCAGTGTGCTGACTTGACTATGACTTGCCACAAAACTGCATGTGATTATCATAGACTCGTGGGTACCCAGAGAACCCATTTTCATTCACA
This sequence comes from Hozukius guyotensis, assembly GCA_916700995.1. Lineage (NCBI taxonomy): Eukaryota > Metazoa > Chordata > Actinopteri > Perciformes > Sebastidae > Hozukius > Hozukius guyotensis. The sequence goes on along the minus strand of CAKALU010067965.1, from coordinate 133,373 downwards.
TATCTTGAGGTCAGAGGTCAAGGGACCCCTTTGAAAATGGCCATAGCAGTTTTTCCTCGCCAAAAGTTAGCTTAAGGTTGGAGTGTTATTTAGCCTCCTTCCCTACAAGCTGGTATGACATGGTTGGTACCAATGGATTCCTGAGGTTTTCAGTGAGCCGCGGAATATAAAGTCCCGCTGTGGAGGATATGCTCAACTCAGTCTGCAGTGCCCTGAAGGCCCGCCCCCGCTGCTGCACTGTTCGCTTTTTTATTCAAAGTTTATTAATATTGAACGTGTCCAAATTGCACCAAATTCAACACGGCACTCTCTTTGGTCCCCAGCAATACACCCGCCAAGTGTGAAGTTGATCAGTTGAGATATGTGAAGGACATCCTTGGAAAAATGCTAATGAGTAGACCTTGACTTAGCATTGGTTTGTCAAATTATCATTTCAAAAGGTCAAGAATCAACTTTCATTCAGTTTATTGATGACGATAAAGACAGAAATTAAAACTACGGTCTGCAAATGCTCCTAGTTTTACAGCATATACTAGCATGTCCCTCTAAATGTCTAACAAAGTCTATTAATGTGTCCTGTAGTTTGATAGGCAGAATATGGAGCCAACAATGACGGCAGCCATACTGAGGGCTCATTTCCCACAGTGGCCACCCACACTAAATATAATTTATATGCAGTCAGAGCTCTGGACAGAAGCACTCATCAAATGGTATTATGGATGTTATGAGCAAGACACCTTCTCCTGTGTCATTATTAACACGATTAACATGCTTAATTATCTTTGTTATTCTCATGAATGCTCTAATGGAAATGATGTTCCCAACCACCAAAGTCCAATGTGCAAATTTACCGCAAAATGTGTAATGGCTGCTAACTCGGAGGTAATTCAACACCTCCCGTGAAATATGGACGATGACTTACCGCCATGTGAGACGACAGCGTGTTTAAGCTTGTTTCCCAGGCTGTTTTTAGATGTGTTATGATTGCGGGCATCAGTCATAATGCCAAGGTCGTGGCTTCTAGATGGCTTTTCCACTATTAGACCTCATTATAGCTCATTAGGGCCTCAGCTGCTTGTCTCTTCACCCCTCATAACACGCTCACGCACACATTCATACACATATAACCTCTGCTCCGGATGGACAGATGGACAGTCGCACATGCACATGCATACAAACACAAATACAGCAGCAGCCCCCGTCAAACACACCCCCTTACCATGCCAAATGGCAAATAGCGGTGTGTCTGAGTGTTCCTAGAAACTGGTGTTTGGTAAACGGAGAAGGCTGGGAGTCAAGGAGCGGAGTGGGCGAGTGCAGCAGGTGGTTCGGTTTCAGGTCCCACTGGGTGCATTCCCTCACTCCAAAACCACAGGCCAAGGTAGCACGGCTGTCTGGAAAACAAGTTCATCAACGGCTCCTGACACACTGCTCCTGGGCTGGGAGCAAGGGGGGGAGGGTGGGGGGTGAGCCACGGGGGCTGCCAGAGACCCGTCACGGCCCAGTCAGGCTTTTTCTGTCCCGCCTCTCTGAGTAGCAGAGTCCTCCATCAGAGCTGACGCTTCTTTGCATGGGGCTCTGGCTTCTGCCATTAAAAACACTAACTGAACTTCATCCGCTTCCAAGACATTTAATTAAAGAGGGATGGAGGTTTTTCTGGGAATATAATGTTGCCTCAGTTTTACTTATTAGTCTATGAACTCTGCCGCCATAATGAGAACCAAAGAAACAGCTGATTAAACTATCAGAATTGTGTGTGGAAACAGTCAGGCTTGGGCAATATTAAGGGATAACTCTGGTTTATTACAACGTTTGTCTTATCTTTGTAGTTTTGGCCGTCATTCCTATCAGTAATATCAATATTCACCAAATTGATTGATCTTGCATTTGCATTGGAGATCTGAGAAATACATTTTTGGACCATAAAAAGTGAATAGCATGGCTAAGATTAGATTAAGAGACCAGAGATAATAGGAATACATAATGGTCATGCAAGGAAGAAATGCGTGATGTGAAAATAAGTCAAATCTACTGAGCCCCCTAGACCCCAGAGGAGAATTTTTTTATTAACTCGTTCCCTCGAGTTACTTCATAGTGCACTCCTTCCAATCATTCCTGACAGTCCACGCATTGCTGATGTACGGAGCCCTCCTAGATGATGTACTTCGGTACAGCAGATATTGACTGATTCAAACTTCATGGATCAATAACTCATCACAGAAACGTTGTTAAAACACCAACGACGGCTCTTTCTCACCATAGTAAGGTAGACAACGAGCTACAACCTCATTTTAATTAACACATAACATTGGTCTCTATGCGCAGTTGGCTGTGAGACGAGTGGTCAGGGGCCGTCTACAAAGTGTAACGCCGAAAACAGAAAAATATTCAATAACTTCAGTAATGTACAGTGTAGTACCATCAAAATCACTTCACACATCAATGGCCTCTTCCTGATTATACTTATTAAACTAATTAAGACATTTTGATGGCACTACACTTTATAAAAGTGAAGTTATTGAATATTTTTCCCATTAAAAATTCACCATAATTATGCAAAAGCATATTTTTTCAAACTAAGTATTGTAGTACAACTATGAGGAGATCATTGATGTGTGAAGTAATTTTGGTGGTACTACACTGTATAATACTGAAGTTATTGAATATTTTTCTCTTTTCGGCGTTGCACTTTGTAGACGGTCCCTGATAGCTCGTCTCACAGCCGGCTGCACAGAGACCGATGTAATGTGTCCTCTCGAAGGACGACTCGTTGTAATTAAAATTAGGTTGTAGCTCGTTTTCTACCTTAATACGGTTAGAAAGAGCTGTTGTTTGTGTTTTAACAACATTTCTGTGATGAGTTATTGATCCAGGAAGTTTGAATCTGTCAATATCTTTCCAACTGTACTGAAGTACATCATCTAGGGGGGCTCCGTACATCAGCAATGCGTGCACTGTCAGGAATGATTGGAAGAAGTGCACCATGAAGTAACTCGTTCCCTCGAGTTACTAACTTGAGGGAACGAGATACCTAACTCGAGAGAACGAGTTACTAACTCGAGGGAATGAGTTACTAACTTGAGGGCACGACTTTAAATTTTCTCCTAGGGGTCTAGGGGGGCTCCGTACAAATCTAGGTGTTGGGTGACAGAAATATATAGAATACGGTTTTCTACTTGGCCATATCTATGCGGTAAATATCAGGACTACTTAATGAGCACAAACAGTTTCTTTATATTATTTATCACAGCCTTCGTCTGAACATTCAATTCTTCAGAAAATGCTTCCCCCCGTAGAATCATATTCTATAAATCAAAAGAGCAGATTCAGAAATCTTTAGAATAACGTAATTAATTAATTATATTTGTTCACAACTATAACAAAAGTTATGATGAACAGTTTACTAATTATTTTACAAAAAGGACGTGAACATTATATTGATACATTACGGCGCCCTCGTTTTCACCCTTCCTCTCCCGCCGTGCCGTGCTTCAGCTCGTCCAGATGCTCCACATGTACTTTTTATGTTGAGCAATGAGCAAAAACGCCAAGTCACGGTACGCCAAAGAGTAAAATTAAGAAGTGCCGGTACTGCGTACCTTTTAGTACCGGCCCACTTCGATCATTGACTAGTTCAAAGGAAAATGGCACTCAGCACTGTGCATTGACCGTAGAAATAGAATGAGTTAGCCCGCTGCAACGGTCACAGTTCGGTACACATAAAAATGGCCGCTCTGATCATCCTGCTATGTTGATTTGAGTGGAAATGTCCATTCTACTCTCATTCTATTTCTATGGTTTCACCTCTTGCTCCGGGCTGACACCAGTACTGACCTACACACATGACAGCTAAATGCAGTTTGCCACTACAAGGTAGTGGGGCAGGGGGTGCAGGGTCTTTGGCAGGGAGGAAGGGGTTGGCTGGTTTGACAGGTTCACGGGTCAGTGGTGTGGATGTCCTCCCCTGCTGGCAGCCATGTGCCGGGGTGTATCGGCCAGGAACGGGACGCTGAGAGGACGGGGAGGACGCAGCAGGAGGGTGACTTTTAGTGGAGGAAAGGCTGTTACAGTCAGTTAAACTGCAAGATGATGACAGCGGGAGATGAAGCAACAGTAGCAACAGTGGCTGTCTTCAGGAAAAAGGAGGCGAAGAATGATTCGACTCTGCATTTTTTAAGCACTGGGGCAATCATTAAAGAATTAAAGAATACAATAGTTTTAAATGTGAATGAAGAGGTCAGTAAACTTTTTATAAGATGTCACATTTTCTTCACATTAAAATGACTAATCACATACATCTATATGTAGAGTAGAGTAGTAGTATAAGATGTTTTTTTTATGGTCATAGCCTTCTTGCTGTGAGCATGACTAGTTTGATCAGTTGGGTAGACTAAAGGAGATCAAGAGCGAATGTAAAGCGAGAAAAAAAGCGAAAGGGAAATCTTAAGATGTAGCAGACAAGACCTATTTAAATCCCACAGTGAACATATGGGATACAAATTGCCTACATTGCGAACATATTGAAAGGCCGCCTTCGCCGGCTGCTTCTGTGACACCTGTGGTGGTTTTACAGACGCCAGCTAGCTCATTCTATAGCGCCACATGCTGCTTCAACGTTTACATCTAATCGAGATGAGTGACATCTCATGGTGGGGAGCACGCAGTCAGTTCGCCTCGCTTCAGGAAGCCAAAACATGACTCATTATGTTGAAAAAAAAAAAAGATAGTAAATCAAATCCCACTCGTACTAATTCAACTAAACTGATTCTGCACACAATGAGGCAATTTCTCAGTGTATTAGTCTATGATTAACCCTGAGGTCGATCCTGACCGACTTTACTGTCTTTCAGAGGCTGTAGCAGGTTCAGTTTTAGTGCTAGAGTGAATGTACAGATATCATAACAACCAGCTAACTTGTCACGAAGGAGGCTACATAACGCTCCAAAGTTAGGCTAAATTTTGGTGAGGAAAAACTGGCATGGCCATTTTCAAGATATGTGAATGAAGAGATTATGTGTTTGAATATTTCTGCATACTTGTGTTTCTAAACAGTCTTGGAATTAAATTAATTGGGTATGACTGTAAAGCTGAGACTCTTGTGGATCCAATGAGCCCAACTGTATTCATGTGTGATGATGTTAGACCCCAGAGGAGACATTTCATTGTAGTGAGACCATTTTTTGAAATTTGACCTCACTGTATAAAATGACCTGTGGTGACCTCTAGGATAATCACAGCCGCATGAAACTTTACAACCACAAACTAGAGACCTAGAGCATTCAGAGGATGGATGGCTTTCCTAGGTAGATTGACAATAAGGGGGTTTCGGAGCAGTTTACACAGCAGAAGTGCTCACCATCCAATTGCCGAAAAATGCAATTCTTACAGAAATTTTCCAAATGTCAAAAGTGTTTGATACCAAAACACAGCATGGCTTTTTTCTATGGTGTTCCTCAAGGTCTTGGTGTCTTAACATGGCATTTTGGAGGGATTATTGATCATTTTTATTAATTCTCGAGTGGTGAAAAATTGTTACATTTAGCACCAAATCTGTGTAACAAATGGTATCAACCAAAAAATTGCTGCAGCAACTTATGAGACATAAGTGAGCATGGGAAAGGACATCACAGACTTATATCATCATGTTCTATGCCCTTTTGCAATTTATTTTAATCAATTTATTAATTAATTCTTATTTATGACTTATGTATGACACACAGTGCTGAGCAGCATCTCAAATTAATCTTCAGGTCCCCAGCTTTCAGATGATATACACCACTTCTATGTGACATACACTGTTGACCTGCTATCTCCCCCTAAAGATCCCCTGTACCGTCCTAAAACAGACAAAAACTGGTCTATTATGGGTCTCAGAGGTGTGTTTTCTGAACATGCTATTGACAGGTACAACTATTGTTTCCCATTTCCTAAAGGAATGTGTTTCATGCTGAAGAACATGTGCTTGGAAACCAAACCTGTAGGTTCAGGTTCAACCGCAGTAATCTCATCCTCTCTGCTTTTGTGATTTGCACTGGGTGGCAAGTGGCAAGAGGTTTGTTGTGCAAGAAAGCTGGGGGATATTACTCTCTCTGTGTGTGTGCGGTGCGCTTACATAGTTGTATAGATTGATATCACCTACATACAGCCCGAGTATTGTACATCTCTGTTCCATCTCCCCCACCCGTCACTGTGGAGTATCAGATATGGGGCCCGGACTATTTATGAGGCTACAATGGTGCTGTCAGGGTGGCTGAGATTAATGAAGCCTGTTTCTGTTGCTGGGAGGCTTTGATGGCTCGCCTCTACTGCTGCACATGTTCAGCCTCAGCCTGATGCTGTTGACCCCGGGCTGCACAAGGCTGTCCTACACACCGCCTGGCCGTAACTCAACTAAAGTTGCTAACATTTTTATACGTCTCTGTTTGTAAGATCCTTTTTGTTTTGAATTTTGTGGATTTTTTTGCACAAACTGTGTGTTTCTGTATTGTATTGTGCGCAGTACTTTGATGTCTTTTTGGGGGGATTTTCTGTGGACAAAGTTTGAGTCATTGTTAATGCTTTTTTTCTGCTAGGCCATGGTGGCAATCGCTGCTCCTATAACTAATTTAATGTTTTCTTATGTTTTCGTGTTAACGAGTTAAAGAAATTAGTGGCGTGAAAACAAATTTGCGTTAACGTGTTACTATTGTGTTAACTTTGACAGCCACTAGTTTTATCACTTCAGTCTCTGATTCGCTGTCCTGATCAGGAAGTGACCAGTTACATGATAGGTAGTACAGTAACCTATCATAAATCATAGGTGCTTGTGCCCAGGGGTCGACCACACAATGCCAGACATGCCGTGAACTCTTCCCCCCTTTCTGTGAACTTACCCCCAGGTGGCCATATCAGATGTTGCTGGTCCCATAGGGACACACAATGGTCCATATTAGCTGTCACTGTCAGCACGTCAGCTCATCAGATGAAGGATGGCAACTTTAGAAAACCAAGGATCACCTGCAAGTTCGCACAATAGCCCGGCCTTGTACTTCACACTCTGGGGAGGAGGGAGCTCTTAATACACTCACACTGGTATTGATGTAATCCTCTGAAGGCTGCCAATCACTTCACTCACCAGGCCTTACAGACTCATACAGACCTCATGATTACTTTTATGGCTCTGCTGGTCCGAAATCGTGTCCATATCTTGGCAGCGCCCCAGAAAATAGCTGTGTTACATTTCAGCTGCAGCCAGGTGGGCTGCCTTTCCACTATCCTGCTAGATATATTACATGTCAATGACTTCACTTGTGTTGTTTCCAGATCAGTGAAAATTCAACGCGATACACATATGCTATGGGAGGATGTGCTTTTATAATCAGCCTGATCAATATACTCACGTGCCGGCGGCGCCAATAGAGTGGTGCAGGAATGAGTCCTAAAACCCTGAAATGAGTTAGCATTTTTGCACTTTCGGTTCCCTCGTCTGGAAGTCAATGAGTTTTTTGAATGGGTTTTTAGATACCTGAAGTAAGGTCTGTGGTTAACACAAGCTGAAGACATTTTAACGTTTTGTTCTACGATATAAAACACGTGATTAAATATTCCACTTGTGAATTTTGAAGCTTTTACGTGTCTTCAAAAAGGCAGTTGCTAACGAGTAGCTAAATGAGACTACTAAACGTCATCACTCCGGTTCGTCCGCCTTTACACCCTCGTTGTGTATACTCGCACTCATGCGACCGTGTTGTAGTTGGTTTATAGCCTAACTATAGCTTTTTACTTCTGGTGATTGCATTCACGCTTTAAAAATCATAAAAGTGTTGTTCATTTGTGGAGATTATCTTGCTGAACAAAACGTCAATCAAATGCCCACCCATGGATTTATGTCTGCCGCCGGGTGTGCTGAGATTCATATTAGATGCCACGGGACTCCCTACTTTAGGTCTATCAATGAGCCAAGTTTGGTTTCCCTGGTCCGTCCAAAGGTAACGCAAGACAGAAACCCTGTGCAACAGTCTCCGATACGGAGGGGCAAGCGGCGCCATTTGACAAGTTGGGAGTGAAAATGTGTTGTCTGGATTGTTTCTTTTTGCGAACCCCAACCTTAAAGTTCAAACTGTGCCTATGATTTTGCTGCTGCCTGTTCTTCCAGATGAGGCACATCAGAGCTCAGACAGTCAAGTAAAGTGCCTTCTAGACTGATGAATTTTCAATGAATTACATTTTTATTTATAATTTCTGTCTTTTCTGGGCAGTATTGAAAGGTTCAGTAGATGGATCAGGGGGCTTCCATAAATGCTTCATCTCTGTGCTAGCTAATCCTTGCTATTGCCAATATTTACCGGGGGGTATTTGTTGGGACAAGGCTCTGAACAGGTTGTTGAGTGTATAGCATCAGCAAGTGGCATGTTTGGTGACAAGAAAAGATAGTGCGCTGACATCTCCCAGTCACGCTAGGTGTCGGTGATATTTCTTATCTTGTGAAAGTCAGTGTTGAAAGATTCTTGTACACCTGCAGCCACGCAGCGCAAAGTGACACTTTGAAACTTTATTTTTCACCACTTGTCCTATAATGTTCTCGGAAACCTCATCCCCCCTCTGTTCTGTTACGGCTAAAGTTAGCTGCAGATGCATTTTCCAGATCTATAACAGAAGCGATATGCCATCTCACTGTGTGTGTGTGTGCTCATTCAACCCACGTGTTAAGTGCAAGTGTGTGTGTGTGTGTGTGTGTGTGTGCGCGCAGCAGCTTAGCGGGTGTGAGATGGCTATCTGGGGCCATACATCAGGCCCGGTGTAGCAGTGGGCCCGTGTAATTATCAGGTCTCAATGGGACGCTGTGTTATTTTTGCCCAGGGTGAGATGCTTATCTGGCCCTGTCAGCAGCCACCTGGATGGATGAGCCTCGCTCCTCTGAGCACCGGGCTCACCTTCCCTCTGCGCCAAAGACAAACTGGCCAACTTCTCTCATGCAGTTCCACAGCAGCCTCTTGCTAACTCACAAGACAAATGAGCTCCACCGAGAGAGTGAGACAGCCACGGCTGAGAGTAACTGATAAGTGCATTTAGACCGATTTACCAATAAGACTTTTCATTCAAATTCACACATCGGCTAATCAACATAATCCATCCCTGATTAGACTACTGCAGCATTTGTTTTGAATATGTATTTATTGTAATCGATGAATATCTGAATTCATTACAGTGCATTACTCTAGCAGGACTCGCTGCCCTTGTGCGTTCCCCCAGAGCACAACACAGACACAACAGTCACAGACAGTGTTGACATGTTTTATTCACACAACACTTCTAACAAAAATACCAGCCCAGTCGCACAGCAGTTTGTGAAATAGTCACAAAATTTAATGTATTGATTCGTGTGCATAGAGACAAATTATAATTTTTTTCAGCAGAAAATCAATTTGTGTGTAATCCACGTAATTGTGAACTGGGAAGTATAGAGAGCGGCGAACACCACGTAGGGAGTGAGTCGAGGTGGGTGGGTCAAAAAACACAAGACTTTCGCTCAAGAGATCGGCGTTCGTGTCCCGTGTGAAACCACAAGTCAAAGTTGATTTATTTGTCACGTAACTTCCGTACTTAAGTTACGGCATTTCCACAATCTTTTCCTAAAACTATCTAAGTAGTTTTGCTGCAAAGCCTACCAAGTCGATCTATTCCTAAACCTAACTAAGTAGTTTTGTTGCCTGAGCCTACAACCAAGTCTATCTATTCCTTAACCTAAGTAGTTTTATTTTGAAAAGACTCGAGCAGAAATTGGCACGTGCAACACGTGTTGCTGAACATTTGTAGAGAAAACGCACGGAAAATACAGTACGTAGTTGAAAGTCGTGCTGAGCATCAAGAACAAAAGGGAAATTTGTGTCAATGTACATTAATCTAATAGATTAAATTGTGTGACTATTTCACAAACTGCCGTGAGACTACTGTTAAACTGGGTGCATCTGCTAGCCTGGCTTCCCTGGTGCACGGTCCAGTCGCTCACAGCTTTCAACACAGTTCAGCAAGCAATATCTTACAGGCCGGCGTGGCCGTCTGTCTGTGGTGGTGTGTAACAGTCATCAGAGCTCCAGCACGCTGCTGCATTTAAAGGAGAATGTAATTAGTCAACAAGCACCAGCTGTGCCAATCAACTCACCTGCAGCTGAATGCCAACCATGTTCACCTCCATTACATTAATTACAGGGATTGTGAGCATGTCCCACATCAATAAATATGTTTAATAAATTAGAATGTAGATAGAGTATCACATCTGTATGAGTATTGCATGGAAACATACATATAACAGAATTAATTAAAGAAAACTCATTGCATAATGGTGACTATAGTGATGCAGATATAGTGACCACGTTAAAAAGGACAGACTTCTGTGAAGCTGTACTCAGACACAGCTTTGAGCTAAATGCTACTGTTAGCATGCTAACGGGCTGATGTTTAAAAGATAATGTTTAACATGTTAACAGGTTAGCATGCTAATGGATGATGATAAAGGAAATGTCACCAAAATGTCATCCTCCGGCGAACATGAATGTCTTTACCAATATATGAGCCAATCCATCTCGTAGATGTAGAGATATTTCACTGTCTAAGTAAAACTTCAACCTGCTGGTGGCTACAGAAATATTAGATGATAAGCAAAGTCAGATTCATCCTTTGAGGGCCATTAAAGGAACAGGGTGTAGCAGTTAGGGGGATCTATTGGCAGAAATGGATTATAATATTAACAACAGGGTGGTCAATTGATTAAATTATTTAATCGCAATTAATCGCACGATTGTCCATAGTTAATCGCGATTATCGTGACACAAAACAAAAATATGGTCCAGTAACTCTCGCATAAAAAATATGCTCAAATCATAACATGGCAAACTGCAGCCCAACAGGCAACAACAGCTGTCAGTGTGCTGACTTGACTATGACTTGCCCCAAACTACATGTGATTATCATAAAGTGTGCATGTCTGTAAAGGGGAGACTCGTGGGTACCCATAGAACCCACTTTCATTCACATATCTGGAGGTCAGAGGTCAAGGACCCCTTTGAAAATGGCCATGCCAGTTTTTCCTCACCAAAATTTTACGTAACTTTGGAGCGTTATTTAGCCTCCTTCACGACAAGCTAGTATGACATGGTTGGTACTGATGGATCTTCACTCTAGCTTTAAAACTGACCCTCTACAACCTAAAAACCCAAGTTGCGTTAATGTGTTAAAGAAGTTTTAGACTTTAGACTTTATTGTCCCACAAGGGAAAATTCTTTTTCACAGCACTGTACTTCTCAGACACCAATACATACAAGAGCACACGATAACACAGCGACAGCAATACAACAGTGACAACAACAGAAAATGACAGACAGCAATACACACTCAGGCCTGTTCAGCGACGCCTGTTGTTTAAGGCAGCTATGACTGCAGGTATCAGGCTTTTCCTGAAGCGAGTCCTATTGCACCTCAGTGTTCTATACCAGTGCCCGGAGCGGGGCATTATGGTGAGGTGGTGATTGAGTTAGTGGTGTTAAAATTAATTTGCGTTAACATGTTATTATTGCGTTAATTTTGATAGCCCTAATTAAACAAGCACATTTTCTTTAGTATATAATCACCTGAAAATACAAATTCTGTTTTCATTACCTTAGAATGAACCATTTATATCTACATAGGGGTCCTCTTCACAGAGTCGTCCGCCATGTTTCTACAGTAGCCCAGAATGGACAAACCAAACACTGGCTCTAGATAGGGCCATTCCTGTTTTCACATTTTCACGATCATCGTAGTTCTCCTACACGCTTGGCACACGGGAGAAGTTTCAGTTGGTTGCAATCTGCAACCTCACGGCTAGATGATCCTACACACTGCACCTTTAATCTCTATTCTAAATTTAATGGCAAACCATTTGATAATTGTTGGATGGTTGTTGTTGGACCGACCAAACAACAGACATTACCATCCCTAATGCCTTGCCGCTACCGTGGCAACTAAAAAGCATTTACTAAAGATTTTGAAACTTGAAAATGTCTGTTATGCTCGTGGGTGTACGACACGGAGACGTCTTAGAGCAGTTATAATGGTAAATGGCAATACCATGACTACAATTTCAACTATGGTTATCTGACTGCAGCTGTAGGTGTTCTACGGCACAATGATCATTTAAGTGTCTATTGTCATGTCATATTCTATCACGGCGTGCCATTATACTGTATTGTATTGTTTTCTTTCTGTCTGGGCTTTAATGGATTTCCTTTTCACTGGAGCCTGAAGAAGCATAAATCCGCTCTCATCAGCCTCAAACTACAGTTGTGCTGGTGTGGGTGATCACTTCTGTTTATGAGCCTTTACACAGCGATAGCACTGAAGTGTGTTCTGCTGCCGGCCCATAATCATTTTTCATTGCTGAGTGTCTTTTGTTGTGCTTCATGCAAACACTGGGGGTAATTTAGGAAGTGTTCCGAAATGAATCTGCCTCTAAGCTCTAAGTCTTTTACTGGATCACACAAAGAGAGGAACACAAAGAACACACACACAAATACACAGTAACACAAATAGCAAATAGGCGCACTGTATCTGTATGCAGTGAGCTGTGGCCCACTGTGCCTGCGGGCCGTTTCCTATTATTTTTTATCCTGCGGTTTAGCGGCGAACATGAATTTATTTGGTCCAGTGATCAAAAGATTAAAAGCGCCAAGCCCGGTGTGTGTTTGGGACTCAGTGTGAGTGCGAGCGCGATTTACAGCCAGGAAAAGCATAAGAAAACTGCAGGACGTTTTAACAAAAAAAAAAAAAAAACATTGTGTGATAGCCTGCTGGTGGCACAAGGGTTTGATATGTCTCTCAGCACCAACACAGTAGCCTTTTTATGACTGGCCATATCCTCGACAAAAGCTCTTTCCTGCACACTTCTCCCAAGCTGCGTGCCAGCCGATGTTGGAAAGGTTACTTTCATTATGCAGTACACAGAAGGATCTGAAATAAACTATTCCAACGCACCTCCCAACACAGATGTTTTGCTGACACTGTTTAATTTTGGAGTTCAAAGGAGAGGGGATGAAAAAAATGCCTCTATTGGATTTCTGTTTGTGGAGAAATGTTCTTTATTGCTTCAAAAACAAATGAAAAAGCTTTCTGGTGATTCAGAACTAACTCTTTTTAGTTGTTCTGTGGCTCGTATGAACCAGCATTTATTAACACCAAAATGTGCTTTTATTCAAAATTACTTTTTCCTTTGACTAGACAACATTTTGTGCTGCTTCTACATCATCTTTCTTTGTTACAGTCGGGGTTGGAACCTGCTTAAAATTCTAACTGCGTGTTCAGACAGAACACAAAGCCAATTTTAGAGGCGGCACCATTACATACAAAGTTAATGGAGAGACGTGATAAGATATGAATTGACACAAGTTGACAACAGCTAAATTGCAGCTGGTTCATTGGCAGTTTGGGGAAAGTAAACAGAAATGGTTCAGCGTTCAAATTTATGCATATAACACAAGGCTTGTCTGAGCACACAGTAACAAGAGCCAAAGTTATACTTTCCACAGATCCATTAGGAGCCGTGTGACGTCAATTTTGGCATCGGAGGGAGTACGCATAGGCTCTGTGCGGACATCCGTGTACCGCCAATTTGTTGGGTCGTTTCTAGAAGGTAACCCACAAATTGCGAAAACTTGCAAAAACTCTCTCGAGATTTGCTGCCCTTTCCCAACCATAAACACCTTGACCATTCAAGGTCAATGCCTAACCGTAACTATTCGAGGCCAATGACCTTAACCATCTCGCGAGAGTTCCGCAACTTGTGGGTTACCTTCTAGAAACATCCAATTTGTTGTGCTACAAGTGGTAGCGTAGTGACCACGTCCTCCAAGTGGACAGTATAAACAGCACTACTAAGCTTCCGTGGTGTCCGTAGTACTCATCTGTTTGGGAGTATAACCGAGGCTTAAGAGTCTACAACCCCATTAGAGGCTCTGTGAGGCTATACAGCAGTGCTTCGAGTTAAATGCTAGCATCAGCATGCTAACGTACTAACAATGACAAAAGCTAACGTGCTGATGTTTATCAGGTATAATGCTTACCATGTTCACCCTATGGTTTAGCATGTTAACACATGCATGTTAACACATGCTTACACATGATTTTAGGGGCGGCTATGGCTCAGAGGTAGAACAGGTCGTCCACCAACCGGAAGGTCGGCGACTTCGGTCACATGTCGAAGTGTCCTTGAGCAAGACACTTATCCCCAAATTGCTCCCGAAGGCTGTGCCATCGGTGTGTGAATGAGTGTTTAGATTAAATCCTGATGGGTAGGTTAGCACCTTGTATGGCAGCCTCTGCCATCAGTGTATGAATGTGTGTGTGAATGGGTGAATGCTGACATGTAGTATAAAGTGCTTTGAGTGGTTGAAGACTAAAAAAGCGCTATGTAAAGGCAAATCCATTTACCATTTGCACTAAACACAAAATACAGCTCAATGAGAATGTCATTTGTTTTGTTTGCTTGTATTTTGTCATAAACCAAAGTGCCCGACAAATTAAAATTTGCTTGATGAAGTTGTTATAATTCATTGTGAGGGGGACATTTTAATACACCAAATTTCAGGTCAGTCCATCCAATTGTTGAGACATTTGTTGACTTTTTGAGATATTTCACTAAAAAGCAAAGAAATATCAACCTCATGGTGGCGCTAGAGGTAAAGTCAGGGGATCAAAAATAAGGTTTTTCCATACACATGTGCTGACTTGGCTCGACTCGGAGCATCAGCCCAGCACAGCAGTAAATTGCATCTCCATTACAACAGGGCTACCCGCTTGAAGATGTGTGTAACCACGGCTGTGCCTAGTGGTAAGGAGCGGCTGTAAAAACGGTGGATAAACACATTTCATTTCCTATTCTACATAATAAACACCCCCGTTACTTTTTAATGGTGGTTCTCTTCCTCTCTGCAGTATAAGTTGTTTTTATTGAAGAATAGCCACTAACAAAGCTCCGCTAATTCGGTGATAAAAACATTTAATATCCTATACATTTTTCACAATTAAAGTCCCCCATTATTTTGTTATTTAAAGTCTTTTATTATGAAGCAAAATCAGGAAAATCATGGGTTGGCCGCAACACGCTTGGAGGTGGGCAGGCATGCGTGCTTTGGCCTAAGAAGGTCCATCTCGTGTGCGGTTCGGCACAACTCGACTCGTTAAAACCAGTAATGGAAACGCAAATCAGCGCGGCATGGTCTGACTCTGCGCGGCCTAAAAGTGCCAATGGAAAAGTCCAAAAAGTCAGTAGGATTCATCCTCTGAGGACCGTGAATGTCTGAACATAATTTCATGACAATCCATCTAATACTTCGAGATATGTCAGTCTGGACCAAAGTTGTGGAACGGCCGACTTCCCGAAAGCCGCTAGCGTGGCTAAAAAGTCACCACGTTCACTTTCAGCCACCGCAAATACTCATCTGTCACCTGCTGATTGAAATGGATGTAATCACATAACAGCGCGACTTATTATTAGACAACATTGTCGCTTCATGTTCAAAGGCTGGAATCAAAGGCACTTGTCTTTGAGGATCGCTTTACATAAGCCAGTGCTGCGAAATGCAGTTTGTTTGTGATGTGCAGCAGTGCAGCTCATACTTTGAGATAGCATCAGCACTTTGCTTAATCTTCTACTATGATGCAGTGTCAGAAATTAATCCTTCTCCTTCTTTGCTTCAGACGACGCAAACATCTCATCATAAGACCCATAACAGATGTAGTACAGCAACAATAAGAATGCGCTTAGTGTGAATGGCATCAGATCTGTCTTTCAATTCATTTTGCTTTATTTGAATGACAGGAGACATCTGCTGCTGACGTAGCAACGTTCAAAAGTGACCTAGAAACCCAGATAAACCAAATATCCAAAGAAAACCAGTTAAATAAAAGGTTTCTTAACCTAATTAGTCCCATATTTATGGTTTGTACATGTGTGCACACACTGCAAAATGTGTTATCCCTCTTCTTTGTTGTGTAACTGAGACACACTGACACTCATTATTGTTGAATTTCTCAGCTTTTAACCACTCCATTAGGCCCAGATAACCTCTGCCTGGTGGACCCTAGCATCTTAAAACCCTGTGACCCCGCCCTTGACCTTTGACCCGACCCCCTCCTCATCCCCCCTCGGTCCAAGAAGAGACTGCTGAGAAGAAGCGGGTGCTCTCCCAGCGCCTCGGAGGAAGCTAGAGTTACTGGAGCATGTGGATTCATTAACAAATATCTGTCTGTTTGCTGCAGTAATGAGTAAGACAGCAATTTAAAGTTGAGTGAACAGCCGCCTGGAATCCGAAGTAGCGGGACAGGCTGCTCGTGTCAATCAAAAGTGGAGGTTCACCAACAGGGCATCTCCAGTCTACCTGCTTCCATCACCACTGATATACATACTTATATAGTCATGGCTGGGTGAGGGTGTTCCACATAAACCATAGACCTTCACAGATGAATGAGAGGTCAGGGAAGAGAGAGGAGTGACACGTAAGGCTCTTACACCCCCTTCTGGCCAGGGATGGTAACCTCAGGATTTTTTTATTTATTAAACATCAGTATTGCCTAGTTAAAGCTGTCTGAAAATACCATTTAAACTCTGATGAAAGATAAAGCATGTAGGTCATTCCCTTTTTGCTTTGCAGGCTTTTTCATGTCAGGCCACACGCACCCTGCAGAGCAGTTTAGATCCAGTTACCTTTAGTACCCAGCAGTTTATACAGTGACCTGTTGTGATGCATGACTACATGGTGTCCGGATGCATAATTAAACTCGGATTGTGCTGCACTACGCTGCATTGCACTGCGTTCCGTCATCACACTGGGATCATTTAGAGCAGTGGTTCCCAACTTTTGACCAAATCTTTCTTGTTTAAATACTTTTCAGAGGCCTGAAAACATAAAATTATCCACTAATTAAAAAAATAAATAAAAAGCAAACAGCAGAGCTGAAGTATGAAAAAAAATAAAACTTGTATAGCAGAAGTGTTCTGGTTTTAAATATGGAAGCCCATTACTGCCACTTGAAAAAAAATCAGCAACCTAAGCTTTTTCTTATTATCTATATTAACTGTTTTTTTTCTCAGAATTATGTCTTTTAATAATTATTAGGACTGTCAATCGATTAAAATATTTAATCGCGATTAATCGAATGATTGTCCATAGTTAATCGCACTTAATCACACATTTTTGTATCTGTTCAAAATGAACCTTAAGGGGAGATTTGTCAAGTATTTAATACTCTTATCCAGCATGGGAGTGGGCAAATATGCTTGCTTTATGCAAATGTATGTACATATTTATTATTGCAGATCAATTAACAACACAAAACAATGACAAATATTGTCAGAAACCCTCACAGGTACAAATAAAAATATGCTCAAATCATAACATGGCAAACTGCAGCCCAACAGGCAACAACAGCTGTCAGTGTGTCAGTGTGCTGACTTGACTATGACTTGCCCCCAAACTGCATGTGATTAGCATAGAACCCATTTTCATATTATCTTGAGGTGAAGGGATCCCTTTAAAAATGGCCATGCCAATTTTTCCTCGCCAAAATTTAGCATAAGTTTGAAGCATTATTTAGGAGACAAGCTAGTATGACATGGTTGGTACCAATGGAGGTTTTCTAGTTTCATATAATACCAGTATCTTCACTCTAGCTTTAAAATCCAGTCCGCTACAACCTAAAAATCGCAAGTTGCGTTAAAGAAATCAGCAGCGTAAACACAACGTGTAATCACGTTAACTTTGACAGCCCTAATAATTATGCAGTCATATTTCATAATTATGAGATAATAAGTCCTAAGAGTTTAATTAGAGATTGTCATGTAAAGTGTGTTTAAAAGTGTATCTCTCTTCTGAATTAAAAGATGGGGACCCAAGGACGTGCAGTGTCGAATTTTGTGACACGTTCAATATTAATAGCTTTGAATAAACAAGCACACAGCGCTCTGTGCAGCAGTGGGAGACGGGCTTCAAGGCTTTGCAGACTGAGACTAGCACGTTGTCTACAGCGGGCAGGCTGTGGCTCCCCGCTCCGAACGGGCACAAGCCCCCGAAAAACACTGCAAGCAGCAATACCGGGAGCCAAGCTATCGTTCCCAATGGCTCATTGACTGCCGTTCACTATAATCAAACTCTTCTTCACTTCCCTGGAGTCAACACGATCGGAATCAGGGGATAGCCTACTGAAAGCAGAATCGAACTAGACTGTATTTCCCCAGTGTCAGACTTGATACTAACCTATAACATTTAATGTATGACAATGACATTTTGTATCTGTAAACCAAAAACAATGCTGTTTTGCCCCATTTTGACTAGTCAAACTGGGGAAAATTGTTCTAATAAAACTCACTAAATAAAGTAGATCAGTAAAGAAAAGCCATGTTTCCACCGCAGGAACATTCCCCCGGAACTATGGACCTTTTGAGGAACTCTTTGCATTTCCACCACGGGAATCAGGGTACCCCCAAAAGGCCCTGGTTGGAAGTTTCGGGGTGGAGTTTGCAGGGATGACTGGTACCGCCTCGTTCATAAAGAAGGAAGTACTCTAGTATCGATTTAGGACCGAATCTTAGGACGAGGAGCATGTTTCCTTGTTTGATATCATTAAAGTAAAGTTAGGCTTTGCTGTAGGCTTCCCGACTCATTTTTAAAAAGACAGAGAAAAAAAGAGACAAAAAAGAGATCGATTGCGCGAACGAGAGGGCGATTGCAGCGCGGCGGTGCTGTGAATGAGAGAAAATTAAGTTATTTTCCGGTTCACAATTACGTGGATTACATATGAATTGATTTTGTGCTGAAAATCACGAAAAAAATTTGAAATTTGTGTCTATGTACACGAATCAATACATTACAATTTCGTTGATATTTCACGAACTGCTGTGCGACTGGGCTGGACCACCAGCAGCCCTCGTCCCATGTCATGTTGCTTTTTCATACGTCAGCTGACTAATTTGCATAATCTTCGCAGGTTTTTAGACCACTGTGGAAACTAGACAACTGGGCTGAAGGAACCTTTTAATTCCTTGAAAAGTAGTTCCAGGGAATAAAAGTACCGGGAACTTTGTAGACACCCGGCTAAATCGGTATTCCAGTCTGTGTTCATGTTGTATTTACAACTGAACTAAGTAGCTCTAATAAACTTCATCTCCGTATGTTTGAATCAAGCTTCTGCCATACAGAACTCTGCACACACATTTTTTCCAAAGCAAACTCATTAAAAATGATTAGTCACAAGTGTGACCCTGAATTATGTTGCCGAACAGCTGTATTACATGTAGTCGTGTTACAATATTGTTGTTCTGCAGTGAAGTGAAGCCTGTTCAGTCTGTCAGCCGAGCTCAGGATGGGAAGCCGCGGCGTTTCATCTCGGCACTGACAGACGGACGAGCAGACAGATGGACGGACTGATGGAGGGGCTGATGGAGCGCGGTAGCCAATGAACCGTCGAGCCAGACCGGCCCCGCTTTACAAATCCGCCGATGCGTGCTGGTGCTGATCTGGACTCCTGCTAGCTTGTGTCTGATTCCGTGCGCACGTAGATTTGCGTCGAAGCGCACAGTCTGTGCATTTGAAAATATGCGTGCACATGAATCAATGTGTGGATGCATATTTTTGCCCGATTGCATTTATGTTTACTTTTGTCTAAATATTTGCATTAGAGCCTCTGCATGCACACATATCTCTCTCTCTCTGTGTGGCTGCTGGCCTGCTTGTGTGTGAATGTTCAGATGTGCTGGTGTGCTATCTGATCAAAGCCCCGTTGAGCCCGGGGGGAGCCGAGCATCCCCACACAGCCTTGGAGCTGCAGCAGAGGCCTTTGCAGAATGAGTGTAAACAGCTATGGGCAACAAGTGTTTCGATCAGGCAAACAGATAGCAGCTGTGAACAAGGTCTCTGACGCTTAGCTTCCTATCAGATAAACTGGACATGTGGTGCTAGCCCGGGAGGGTAATGCAACACGAAGCCCCAACTTTCTGGATTTATGGTTTATTCATTAGAGCAGCTCGGTTTAGACAGAAATTAGTGTTAGCGTTCCCATAATCTGATGTAATATTAAGCGATTAGTTTTGAGGCACATATAGTGTGAAATGAGTTTTGCGCAGTCTGTGGAAAGAACTTAACCTCAGTTAAACCTGTTTTAGTTATGCATGTGTTCATTTTTAAGTTATCTTTTGTTTCAAAGTTTTGACAAGCTCATTTCTTATGCACAAGGCACAGTAAAGTCTTTAAAAAATGCATGCAAATACTTCAAAAAAAGAACATGTGGATTGTCTCTTTGAAGTTGGTGTTGCTGTGCTCCTACACTGTTTCATCCTATTGACACACTTTTCTAAGTTGTATATGCCAGAGCAGAGCTGCCAGATATACAGACAATAACACACACGCTCATGGGGGGATTAGATTCTTAGCTGCCTGTCTTGCATGTTTTCGGATTGTGGAGGAAATGAGTGCAAAGACAGGGAGAACAAACACACTCTATACAGCACCGGGAATCAGGTTCAGGTTGTTTTTGCAGTGAAGTTGGATTTATAGTCGACACAAGATGTTAATTAACTGCAGTTTTTGATGAATAGTTCAGCGATGGCTTTCACCCGATGACAGCAACATTGCACCAGATGGATGCATCACACGTGATCAGGCCTTAAAGCTGAAGTAGGCGAGATTGGAGCAAATATAATTTTTAAAAAGTTATTTTTATAAAACGTTCACTATATTGTGACAGTAGTACATGAAACAGGTAACCTGAAAGAAATCATGTGTCTCTGTGTCCTCCGGTGTCCTCCGGTGCTCCTAACGGCATCTGCAAGATTTCACAGACCGGAGGAAAACAAGCAGTGAGAGCTGATCTGAAGTCTGCTGTCCATTTGCTGTCTATGAAAGCTGGCTGTCAATCACTCGCGAACTCCGACCAAACAGTCAAACTAGGAGGCGCTGATCAAATATGAATCAATATTATGTTACGTTAATGCCTATTTCTCGCCTCAAATGTTTTTTAGAATCATCTTGTAGTACACGGTTTAGCTGTAAAATGAGACACTTTGTGACGCGACAGCCATTGTGAAATCTGGTGAAGGAACGCCAAGTTCCGGTCACATGACCGAAGCACAGCCAATAGGAACGCTCTCTCAATGAAATTACCTGGTATTGGTCAAAGTCTCCCGTCACGGGCTAGATTTTCTAAAGCCTGAAAACAGAGCCATGAGGAGGAGCAGAAGTCTAGTTTTCTTTCAGAACACTTGAATTACAATATGCTGAAAGGTTATTATCGAATTTTCGCCCAATGATGCCAAAAATATACTGCCTACTGTCACTTTAAGGTGCTTTAATTATATATTTCCTGCAGTAATTCTTATTTTACTTTTAGAGCGATAGTATTGTACCTGTAAAACTGTTATTAATACATCCAGGTAACATCCATTTTGCTCTGCAATTGTCTTGCTGCTGAATAGGAGAGAGGAGGAGAAGACTAATACATCTGTCATTAACTTTCTTAATATTCTCTTCACTTTCAACAATCTCTATCAGCATCGGAAATCAATGACCAATCACAGTTCTTGCAGTCGCTACATTTCCATACTTGCCGTAGTGAACAAAGGCTTTGCCAGTGAAGCTCAGTGTTAAAAGGTACTGATGATGGGACATTGCTTTAATTTGATTTTAATTATTTTTCTAAAGTCTATCATTTATTGCAGCATTACAAATGAGATAATGGTTTCTTTTGGGGGCACTGGAGCTATGCTGTATCCCCTTAATGCAAAACTATAAATCAAGCTGAACCACAGAGCCACTCAATGCTCATTTATTTTCATAAATTGAGAATATTTGGACTCCCATGAATTAATTGCTGATTGTGCCATTATAGAGTGCTCCAGGAATGACTTATTTTTGTCGGCCATCCAAGAAGTTAGCATCGCCCTGGGTTCCTTCAACCAAGAGCCAATGGGATTTTTCTATTGGGTTTTGGATTATTGCAGAAAATAAGCTCTGTGGCAAATACATGATACATATACGTCAGCAAGTGTGTATTCAGCAAGATAATCTTCACAAATGAACACCACTTTTATGATTTTTGAAGTTTGAATGCAATCGCCAGAAGTAAAAAGCTAACATTAGGCTGAAATACTGAAATATCCATATTTTGAAAAATTAATATTTTTCACCTTGAATTATGTTGTCTACCTGCTTCGAATGTTATCAGCTCATTAAATGGCCGTTATCATTTCGTTGTCATTGGGAGCATAGATTTGAGCTGGTATGGCCCTACTCTCCCTCCTAATTGACTCAGTAGACAGTTATCATCTATTGATAAGCTGGATCACCGCAGGGAGGTTCAAAATTGTGAGGCGGCGACCTCTAGTGGCCATAGTAATTATAATGGGAGCAAAGCAGGAAGTCAGGTGACGAAGTATAAAGAGCAACCAAGTCAAACAAATGAAGGACTTTCACCCAGGGGGCCGCTGTTCGTGTCCCACAGTGAAACCAAAAGTGAAACGCCTTGACTTATTTTAAGTTATGTACGTAACATACGTAGCGTACTTAAGTACGCTTAAGTGCTTACTTTTAAGTAAGTACGCTACGTATGTTACGTACATAACTTATGTATGTTACCTAACTTACGTAACATACGTAGCGTACTTAACTTAAATGATGTACGTAACGTACTTAAACTTATATACATTACCTAACTCACGTAACATACGTAGCGTACTTAATTTACATGATGTACGTAACGTACTTAAACTTATGTACGTTACCTAACTCACGTAACATACATAGCGTACTTAACTTACATGATGTACATAATGTACTTAAACTTATGAACGTTACGTAACTTACGTAACATATGTAGCGTATTTAACTTACATGATATATGTAATGTACTTAACTTATGTACGTTAGCTAATTTACGTAACATACGCAGCGTACTTAACTTACATGATGTACGTAACGAACTTAACTTATATTCCTTACATAACTTATGTAACAGGTAGTATACTTAACTGATGTATGTTACTTAAGTTACGTATCAAACGTTCTTATTTTAACCCAAACCATGATCTTTTCCTAAACCTAACAAAGTAGTTTTGTTTCAATTCACAACATTAACCACATCTTTAAAACTGCGACTGTTTCCCAATGTGTGGGTTGGTGCAGTTGGCCCCATTTGAAGCATTATAATGGTAATGATAACACTGGCCATTTAATGGACTGATAACATTCAAAACGGCTGTGTTGTCCTTGTAATATTTTAGTTTTACAACGATCATCATGTTGAAATGGGTGCTGCGAGGTCAACATCACTCATTAAAGCTTCAGGGCCAGTCGTATCTTTTAAAACAATTATCACATGGCAGCTCAGAACAGTTCCTAGAGGCACATAAAATAGATCATCTAATAATGCTTTATGGAAAGCTCGTTGGGTTGCCGGTGTTGCAGTGCCGTTAGGTCAGAGATGAATGGTTAATGTCACAATAGGATACACACTCTGCATCAATCCTGCCCTGTGAGTCACTGGCCGCGGCCCGGCCAAACTAAACCAAATATTTCATCTAGAATGTAAAACACGCTCACAGCCATAAACACGCTTCAAAACGTGGCGGGCCGTGGCCTGAAAAATGATTTTAACCATAACTGTAAGCGTTCTCTCCATCTCTCTCTCGCGCCAAGTGAGCGTTTATTTATGTAGATTGGACAGAGTGGCGTATAATTATTCCGGCGCTGCCAATGTCTTCTTTTATTTATTCTTCATTTCCTTTCCTCTGCAGGGCCGAATACTGTCTTGGGATCGATGAGGGAAAAAAACAAGAAGCACACATCTATCTTTAGACACACACTGGCCACTTGTGCGTGTATCTGATTACAGGTTTTAATTATTTGAAAGTTCCTTTTCAGTGAAAAGTCCTGAGGGGTGACTTTAATAGCGTTGGGTGTGTATTCCAACTATTAATTACAGCTCTCGGATCTAAATGTGGTCCCATTGGAATTTAATGAAGAATTAAACAGAGTGTGCGTGTGCAGGTTTGTGCATGTGTTTTTTGATGCAGAACGTTGATCTATGTCGTGTTTTAAATGTACACGTTTGTGGGTCAACAGCACTATGGCAAGCTGTTTTAACATTTAATCGAACCACACTCCTCTCTGTAATTACATTTTAGATATCCATAATAGCATTTCTCCTATAGACAAAACTGTATTCTCACTAGTCAGAATGGCAATTACAGATATCCACAATGCCATTCTTACTAGTAGAAATTGTATTTCAAGATATCTAACAATTTATTCCTCCTATTCTAAAAATTCAAATTAAGATATCTTTAAATTCTCCTGTTAAATGCCATTTTAACATTTAATAGCTAGACTTTATCTTTATCTTTTATTCGGATCTCCATTAGCTGTGGCTGAAGCCCAGCTATTCTTACTGGAGTCCACTCAAAGCACTGTGAACTCTTAGGCTACATAATCACATTACAATCCTTACCAACAATGACCACAATAACAAAGGCGACAGCAACAAAACACAATATTCAAGACACAACCCGACACACAACACAGGACCTAGGTTCAAGCTAATACTATTCTAGTACAACTTGAACTATACTAGTTCAAGTTTTAATACTATTCACAGAGTATAGAGGTAAATATGATTCATCAGCGGTTGGACCGTAGCATCTTATATGTCAAAATACAAAAACGGAGCAAGCAACAACTTACTTTACTATAAATAGTACAGCACTTTGTATTTATCCAACATTAAACCTTTTATGATTTGATGTTAGCGAAATATCAGCATACACAGAGAGCTGTTCAGCAAGGAGACTGGATATATATTGCAGATATCTGTAATTCAATTCTTTCTATAGTCAAAAAGAACATTTCAGATATCCATGACGTCATTCTTCCTGGGACAAATGACGTCACATTTGCCATTTATGTGTATTAGGCTTTCAATTTCAGATGTCCATTATTTTATAGATCTTTTTTTTTATATCTAGAGTGAAAATTCTGGATATCTGCAATAGAATTCTAACTAGGAAGAACTCCCATTTCAGATATTTACAATCCAGTTTTTACTAGTCATACCAGTTATGACTAGTGAGCCATTTTGGCATATTATTATCTTTTTGGATGTCCAGAACAGATATCCACAATACTTTTCTGGATATCTGAAATTGCATTTTTTCTAGTCATAATTCTAATTCTAGATATCTGAAATATCATTTTTACTAGTCTCAATGCCAATTGTGGATATCCGTAATGACATTGTACTCGTCACAATGTATTTTGGATATTAAAAAATTACATTGTGGATATCAAGAATGTTTTTGGTTTTTTTCATTTTGGATATCTGAAATTAAAATTTTGACTAGTAACAATTGGATTTTAGATATCTGGAATGGGAGCTTTTCTTCATAATAATTCTATTGCAGATATCCAGAATGATCACTGAATGTTCAACTGAAAGCCCCAATACACATGAATGTGCAAAAGTGACATCATTTGTCCTGGGAAGAATGATGTCGTGGATATCTGAAATGACAATTGTGGATAGGAAGAATGTCATTGTGGGTATCTGAAATGTTTCTTTATTTCTTTGACTAGGAAGAATTGAATTACAGATATCAGCAATACATATACAGTCTAGCTATCAAATGTTAAAACAGCTCTCCATAACTGCACTGGCAGTCTGAGCATTTCTCTATGTGTGTGTGCATGTGTATTTTTCCATTTCCCCTCTTGCCTTTAAATAAGAGCAGGGCCACTGAGCTGTTTATTGGCTCAAGGTTCCTGCAGCGGTAATGATGCATGGAGAATGATGTGGGCTGAAGTGGAGACCGGGAGGCCTGCACACCCCGGCCTTTCTGAAGTTACATTTAACCCAAGCAAAGAGCCTCAAACCCTGCCAATGAAACTGTGTGTGTGTGTGTGTCTGAGTGTGTGTGAAGGAAATTATGCTTTTTTTTTTTTCCTTAAATGTCAAAATGTCCATAATTTGGGTTGACCTTCTTTCATGTATAAAGCCAGAGTGGTTTTTAATTCAGTGGGCTGAATTAAAGCGGTTTAAATATGCATTAGACTCACAGAGGGAGTGAGATGTTGGTGTTGCTACAGACTGTACGCTTGCAACATCACAGGACTTAGACAATTTTCGCGACCTTTATACTGTAGAGCAGCGAAGTGTGGGGAGTTCCTTCGTATACAGAACAATGGCTTGGTGTCAAAAATGCATCACGTTGTTATGATTTATCACTATAAAATGAAGCAATGCCTACTTACGTTTTGGCCTTATTGTGTGACCTGAGCTGTGGGCGGTTCAGCCAGAGATTTTTCCTTGTCAGTATTCTCATGTGAAGGATTTTGTGAGGCCCGTAGAGGTAAAAGAATCCAGTATTTCACAAGAGAAAAGAGAGAAAAAGATAGTGAAATGTTGAAATCAACAGTCTGACGACCCGCTGGCAGACCCGGCCGCTATTCTGTCTTTCAGAGGTTGTACCGGGTCAGTGTTCAAGCTAGACTGAAGACCCTGGTATCATATGAAATTAGAAAATCTAATAAATCCATTCCTACCAACCTAACTGTCATGCTAGCTCATCAAGAAGAATGCTAAATAACTCTACAAAGTTACGCTAAATTTTGGCTGGCATTGCCATCTTCAAAGGGATCCCTTGACCTCTGACCTCAAGATATGTGAATGAAAATGGATTTCATGGGTACCCACGAGTCTCCCCTTTACAGATACGCCCAATTCATGCTAATCACATGCAGTTTAGGGAAAAAGCAGTTTTTTTAATGCAGTATAAATGTGTAATTTTTCATCTTTACTAAAATGGTGTATTTGAATATTTCTGCATACTGAGGTCCCTAAAGAGTCTTGGAATTACATAAATTGGGTATGACTGTAAAGCTGAGACTCTTGTGGATCCAATGAGTCCAACTGTATTCATGTGTGATGATGTTAGTTCCCATAGGAGACATTTCATTGTAGTGAGACCATTTTTTTTAAACTTGACGTCACTGTATAAAAGGACCTGTTGTGACCTCTAGGATAATCACAGCCTCATGAAACTTTACAACCACAAACTAGAGACCTAGAACATTCAGAGGATGGATGGCTTTCCAAGGTAGTTTGACAATAAGGGGGTTTCTGAGCAGTTTACACAACAGAAGTGCATTTCTTGCAGAAATCTCTAAATATCAAAAGTTTTGGGTATTTTGGAGGGATTATTGATCATTTTCATTAATTCTCAAGTGGAAAAAAAAAGGTTAAATTTAGCTCCAAATCTGTGTAACAAATGGTATCGACCCAAAAATTGCTGCAACAATTAATGAGACATACTGTAAGTGAGCATGGGAATGACCATCACATATATTATCATGTTCTACATCTATTTTAATTCATTCATTCATTTACTAATTCATTTTTATTTCTAGACTAGAACAACTTGACACACTTGAGCTCTCAAATTAATCTTCAGGTTCCCAGCTTTCAGATGATGTACACCACTTCTATGTGACATCTACTGTTGACTTTTGATCTACCACTGGACATCTACTGTCCCCCACCCGGACCGTGAGGGGTGTCACTCAGATTCATCAGTGGACCCTTTGGTGGGTCCAGACTTCCAAGTTTGGAAACCACTAGTCTTGCATACAGTAACAGCATTGACCTCTAAAAGAAGCCATTTTTCTTGTATCTATTAATCATGAGGTGAAACCAATGTGTGCATCCAAGATTGTTTTTTAAATTGAAACCCAATGGGATTTGAAGCCTGACACTAATAATAATTGACCAAAGATGAAAATAGCCGATATTTTGTGATATTCTATTATCGTCCTGCAAATTGCATCGGTGCAGTTGATTGATTTCCTGAGAATTTTATCTGGAACAACATCTGAAACAGTGTTTAGACGGCTCGAAAGCAGACTAATGAAAAAGTAAAGCGATGTATCCTTTGGAGCTTACTGATGAGACAAGCTCCGTCCTTCATCAGCAACAACATCCCCTCCCAACGAAAACGAAGACATCATTTGTCTCAGGGAAGGTGTGTGTGTGTGTGTGTGTGTGGGAAAGGGGGGTTGTCCTTGTTTGTCAAAGGACAGGAGAAACAGCCTGTGATGTTGTGGGACACACAGGTGTGTCGGAGTTGAAAGCATCGGGCGTCCGAGTCCGTGGCGTGGGGCCCCTGATACGGTGGTGAAATGTGTCCTCATTTAGCCCGGCAAAGGGCCTGACATTAGAGAGGGTGATGACAGTAACAGTTAGGAGGGTCGGCTGCACTTCAGCGAAAACAAGACTGGACACAGAGACAGGGAGGGGAAGAATGAATATGGCAAACTTATATCCAATATTGCAAATAGGGCTATCAATCGATTAAAATATTTAATCATGATTAATTGCATGATTATCCATAGTTATTCGTGATTAATTGCAATTTAATGGCACATTTTTTATCTGTTCAAAATGTACCTTAAAGGGAGATTTGTCAAGTATTTCATACTCATAAACATGCAAGCAAATATGCTGCTTTATGCAAATATATGTATACATTTATTATTGGAAATCAGTTAACAACACAAAACAATGACAAATATTGTCCAGAAACCCTCACAGGTACTGCATTTAGCATAAAAAAATATGCTCAAATCATAACAAGGCAAACACACTGATGGTGACATGGTTACCAGTGGATTGGTTGGATTACCATGGATTACCATGGTTGTTACCAGTGGATTCATTAGATGTTCTAGTTTCATATGATACCAGTATCTTCACTCTAGCGTTAACACTGAGCTCGCTACAACCTAAAAATCGCAAGTTGCATTAATGTAAACAAATTTGCGTTAACGCGTTATCGTGTTAAACTTTGATAGCCCAAATGTCAACTGTTATACTTCCTTACATATTAAGATGAAAGCTCCTTCGCAGAACAAATAACATGGATTTGACATGATCAGCATGATGGATGGTTTTATCTAACTGCGCATCAGCTCAAATTTGTCTTTGAGGATCCTGAAATGTTCACTTTTTAACTACCGCCTGTATATGTTATTACCATGTAATTCAACACTGTTGTGACCAGCAAGTCCTCATACATAAAGACCACATCGTTTTTTTCGTCATTGCCTTCCGAACTTACCATGCCAGTGTTTTACTGACCAGTGCCTTAATATTAACGTGAAGGTTATGCTCATAACCAATGCTCCCTGAAGGGGGAGGAAACACATCAGTATGGCGAGGACGCAGTCGGCCATATTGATTTACCAAGTGTACCGACTGAAGGAGAACTGACAGGTTTTTGAATTTAGTGTGGCGCGATAAAATATTCATAAATAAATAAACAATAATGAAATAGACGAATGAAATCACCATTTGTGTAAATTTATGGAAAGCAGACTTGATTGGTTATTAATCTAATGTTTTGCAGCTATGCTGAAGCTTTTTCTTTCTTCATTATTTTTTTCTTTACATAATGTCTAATGCCGGGTACACACTACACGAGAATCAAGCTGGTTTTCGGCCCGATTCCCCCCTCCTGACAACGGTCAGGGTCCCGATTTTTTGATGGTTCTAAAGATTATCTTTCCAGATGTTCCTATGGTGTGAGGTATGTTAAGAGTGTTTTTTACATCCCCTGATCGGCTCGGAAGTTCATCCTGGTCGCACTGATTTCAAATCGTAAATATTAAACATCAGTATTTCAATATTTACAATCAGATATCCTGTTGTGTGTGGGGAACCCCGAGGAAAGCCGATGACGCAGTCACGTGGGAAAGAACGATAGCAAATCGAGAACCAAGCTGACTGAAGCGGAAGGACAACCACCGCTGTAATGGCGACAGCGGCTAATGCATGAGCTAATGCAAAATGTGAAGCATAAAGTAGTAGAAAGATGGAGCTCAGAAATGGAAGACGAATTTGTTGATTTGTGGCAACAACATGAGTGTTTCTTTAACGTGTCACCATGACTTCATCCATTCATCCTTCGTGAATTTTCAGTACAAAGAAGTGCAAAAACTAACATCGCTTATTCTTCCTGCCCATCTTCCGCCATGTTTGTTTACACTAAAGTCACGTTTGATCGCGAGAGATTTTGCGAGATTTCCGTTTTTTTTATTCGGGACTCTTGTTGTTCATGAATAGAATCTGTCAGTGAGTGGTGTGCTGTATTGGCCAAATTGTTGCTCCACACACACTATGGGAACAAAACTGTTAAATTTAACATAACATGTTGTTATGTGTGGGGTCTCACGTTTTCAACATCTGTTAAGATTTGAAAAATCTTTTAGTGTGGACCAGCCTTAAAACAAAAGTCTGCCCTCATGTGATGGGTTTAAAGGCCTACTTAAAGTAATGCTGAACATTTTGAACCTAAAATTCCTTGCATTATTACATTTTTTTGTCACTTTTGTCAAATGATGATCTACGATGGCATATAAGGGCCATTATAGGTAAAAAGAAAAAAAATATATATTAAGGAGCCGGGGGAGGAGGGTAATATTCCAAGAAAAAAAACATAATTTCCGAGATTAGAGTCGTAAATTTATCAATATGTTGTTTTCCCAGTTCACGGCAATGTCTCTTCAAAGTCCAGATGCTTCTAATAATATTGTGATTCTGGGCTAAAATCATGAGTGTTTCCCCATTGCTAAATCCTATTGCAAAATATTGGATTAGGTCATCCACTGCAGGCATAATACACTGCAAGCGGTGGCGTCTGTGGTGTGATGAGGTTGATCCAACCTCTTCTCGTGAATTTACCACTTAAATCTCGAAAATTCTGAGTTTTTTCTCGGAATATTACACCCTCCCCCAGGTCCATAATTAATATTTTTTTTTTACCTAGAATGGCCCTAATATGCTGTCGTACAATGCTCATTTGTAGCTGCAATACCGTATTGGCCTGGATATGTTTCTTTTCTAGATATTAGGTTTGAAATAGCACGGGTTTTGTTATATTCCAGGACTACACAATTATATATTAACAACATCAGATATTCTTTTTGAATAGACAGAGTATTGGTGTAACACCAGCTCCCACAGAGAGCATTGCAGTGTGTGTTGGTTGTAGCCTTAGGAAGTTTCTCCCTGTCTTTAGGAGTTAGTCTGCCCTACAAGATTTTCTGTAAAGCCAGCTTTGGGAGACACACATGGTACGTGAAATGTGTTTTGCTTTCACGGAGAAAATAAATTCCTTCTGAAAAAAGCCTCTTCCGATGTCTTTACAGCAGAATCGGACCAGGGACTGAATCATCTGTCAGTCTGCTAAGAATTATCGCTGTCACTGATTGTTGATGAGGAGCACAAAAAGACAGCTGAAAGAGCCTGAAATAATCAGGGTCGTCTCATATTCATTCAAAGTGAATAAATTACTGAAATTTATTTTTGATGAGCATTGAGGATTTGGTGCAACAGAAACGTCTCCAAAATACATCTGTTAATACAGCGTTTGATTCTTTTTTGTTTGATTTGCTGTCGAAGTGGGTAGGTTTAGGCTGTCTCTATACCCCCCCACACCCCCCTGGCTTTTTTATATTCAACATTAAAATGCATTTTAGCATAAAAATTTAAATCTGACTGGGATTGTATTTGAAAGGATGATGTCCCTGACATTCTGGTTTTAGTCTTGGCCTTCTGTTACATTTGTTTCGCTTTTCCCCTGCTATGTTTCTTTAATCATAGACTAACGAATCATTGCAACAGATATACATGATCATCATCAGTGGAAGGCAAATGTCATGCGTGTCCTTTACACTCTCAAAGATCATCCTTCAAATTTGAAACAGAATATTTTTTTAGTGTCCAAAAATATCTTTAGAACCAACTTTTTGCGGTATACCAACACAATCTCACGGCAGTTTGTGAAATAGTGACAAAATTTAATCTATTTGATTAATGTACATAGACAGGAATTTCCCTTTTTTTCGTGATGCTCAGCACGACTTTCAATAACGTATTTTTTGCGCGTTTTCCTACGAATGTCGAGCAACACATGACACGTGTCAATTTCCGCTCCAGTCTTTTCAAAATAAAACTACTTAGGTTTAGGAAGAGATCGACTTGGTTAATAACTCCGAAAGTGGCGTAACTTAAGTACAGAAGTTAAATGACAAAAACTACTTAGGTTTAGGAAAAGAATGCGGTTTGGTTTTAAATAACACCGGAAGCGGCGTAACTTAAGTACGGAAGTCAAGTGAAAAAAACTACTTAGGTTTAGGAAAAGAACGCGGTTTGGGTTTAAATAACACCAAAACTGTAATAATGGCGTAAATTAAGTACGGAAGTTACGTGACAAATAAATCAACTTAGACTTGTGGTTTCATACGGGACACGAACGACGGTCTCCTGGGCGAAAGTCATGTGTTTTTTGACCCACCCTCCTCTGTACACGGTGTTCGCCGCTCTCTATACTTCCCGGTTCACAGTTACGTGTATTACCAATTGAGCTGATCATCACGAAAAAATAATGTGAAATTCGTGTCTATGTACACAAATCAATACATTACATTTTTATTATTTTACTATTTCACGAACTGCTGTGCGACGGGGCTGGGTACGTACCATACATCTGTTTATTAATAACCTGTCCAAAGCATTTCTGATAACCTTTTAGAGTTAATCTGGATCTTCAGTACATCTTAAACCTGCACTATATTTGTTTGTGCCGCACACACACAGGATGCAGGTTAATGCGAGTGGAACAGAGCTGTGAGGTTTCTCTCTAAACCAGACCCATACGGATGCTCCGGCAGGCAGCGGAATGACTGTCAGTGAATTCTCTAACAGTCACTCGAGGCAGCAGGGGTGGCAAGGTCATTCTTCCTGCTTGGTTAGTCACAAGCACGCACACACACTCACACACAGGTGCTCATTGTTCAGTCAGGCTGCTATCAACCTTCACGCCCGGGGCTATGAATTCATTGGAGGGAGAGAGAGAGAGAGACTGAAAGTCAGAGAGGGCTCTTTAAAGTAAACAGGGGTGAGCAGGTCTCCTTTTTGTGGTCAGATTTATTGGGCTGGCAGTCGACCCCAACTGTCCCATGCATGAGCGGGCCAGGTGATGGGCCAGGGTGGTGGTGGTGGTGGTGTGGTGTGGGGGGGGTCAGTGACACCAGTGACACCAGTGACTCATGGAAATGTTAATTGCCTGGTAGTGGTCAGCAACAGGTCAGCTAGAGGGCACTGGGATGGACAGTAGGTCACTATTTAGAGACCCTAGAGTGCATTGCAGGACATTAACTGACAAAATACAAAGGTTTACCACATGATGCTTCATTTAAAGGGACAGTGTGTAGGATTTAGTGGCATCTAATGGTGTGGTTGCAGATTGCAACAGGCGGCTCACCAAACACATTCTCATCCCAACTCGTCACATGCCGCCCCTTTGGCACCACGCCACTTTATTTTCGGCATCAAAACCACTATAGTTACCCGTGGCGTCACTTTAGGATTAGCCATCAAAACCACTATAGTTAGGTTTAAGAAATAACTACATGGTTGGGCTTAAACCACTACGTTTGTACAGTGAAAATGACACTGAACGTTGCGATCGCGGGACACGAACAAACAGTTGATTGTAACGTGATGCAAGGGACACAAACAGCGGTCTCCTGGATGAAAGCCTTGTGTTTATCGGATGCATCCATCTTCCCTCCCACCCGCCCTCCCGGTGTCTTTTCGCTCTTTAAACTATGTCACCACACTCCCAGGGCATTTTCTCAGAGCGTTTACTGTTGCCAAGGATGGGTTTACATTGTAGTTATTGGCCCTAAGGGGTGCCTTGTGCAGCGGTAACAAACGCAGATGGCCGTGACAAAGCCTTTGTATTTGACGCTCTGGGAGTGAGAACGGGCTGGCTCACCACTCCCATTCCCAGATTACAGTACCGTGAGCCACCAAGTGCAAAACCGTGGTAACGTTGTGGTATCTTTCATTGTGGTATCCTCGCTCAGAGGCCATCCTTACCATAATAACTCTACTTCAGGATCAACGAAATTCAGGCGGTGGCTGGTGGTACCACGGTTTTGCACTCGGCAAGCGTTTCAGAGAACCTACGGTGGCCTTCATGTAATGTGAAAACGCGAAAGGCTCTCTCCAAAGTCAGTGTTTGGTTTGTCCGTTCTGGGCTACTGTAGAAAGATGGCGGAGCAACATGGCGGACTCCGCGAAGAGGACCCGCTCCCTATGTAGACATGAAGGGCTCATTCTAAGCTAACAAAAACACAACGATTCTTAGTTTCAGGTGATAATACACTAATGAAAACATAGTTATGAATATTATATTGCATTTCTGCTCATAGATTCCCCAAAATCCTAAACACTGGCCTTTTAACAAGACACTGATAGACTACATTAATGGGAATAAAGTGGCACAGGGACTGTCTGAGTGATTCATTATTGGACATTCTGTAGGTAACGCAACAAAGAGAGAGAGAGATATGGATTCCAATGAGTTTCAGATGTTGTTCTTCATTCTACGGATTAAGTAGACTCTACAGAAGTCTACAGCTATGTTAGCAGCCATGTATAAGACTGTACTTATGTAATGTGTTGAGATAAATGCTAACGTCATGCTACAGTAATATCCTCACAATGACAATGCTAAAATACTGATGTTTAGTGGGTGTAATGTTTACATTGTTCCCCATATTATTTTAACATGTTAGCATGCTAACATTTGCTAGCAGTGAACACAGTACAGCTGATGCTGATGGAAATGTTATTAGTTTCGCAAGTGTTGGGTAATTTAAAACTTTGACCTGATGACGGAGTTGGATGAAAAGTCAAGAGATCACAAATGTTATTACAATTCATCCTGAAGGAGAAAACGATGTACCAAATTCCATGGCAATACGTCTAATAGCTTTCACTTTTCACTGAAAAGTACGAAAGAGTGTGATATTACCAACCCGGTCTCACGGCAAGGTGTATAATACCACGTCATTACACAGACATTCCGCGTGTCATGAGTATGCACTTTAGCCTTTTTGCGTGTCATTTGTACACCACGCAAACGTCCGCAGTTAGGTTCAGGCAAGAAAAGCACTAGAAAAAACGTCATGGTTGGGCTTCAAATAAGTAAGTAAACTAAGTAAAAGA
Organism: Hozukius guyotensis; assembly: GCA_916700995.1. NCBI lineage: Eukaryota > Metazoa > Chordata > Actinopteri > Perciformes > Sebastidae > Hozukius > Hozukius guyotensis. The sequence goes on along the minus strand of CAKALU010067965.1, from coordinate 98,252 downwards.
CGTACGGAAAACAACTATGGAAAACACGTCACAAACGTAAATAAAAAACACGTGACAATCGTCAAGTGACAATCATCACTAACGTAACTTACAAAATAAAACACGGGTCAACAACAGTCTCGAACGCAGGTCTCCTGTTTTAAAGTCCGGCGTTTACCGTAGCATTTATATGCAGATGTGTTTACAATGCAGTCAGTACAGGATACATACACAAATCAAGAAAGGCGTACTTATCGCACGCTAAACGCCTTGCGCATTATCGTGGCATTTATACGCATGTGAATGGGCTGGATATTTTCAGTCTGGATCAACATGATGGACATCGCCAACCCTAGAGCCATGTTGTCAGCATGGCTAAAAACTAGAAAGTCAAAGCCAATAGCCAGACGTGCACATTGACACCTATGTCTCTTGTCTTTCTTTATCCGTCTTTTATGCACAAGATGTGATTTTTCCGCTGGAACATAATTGAATTCCAGTTACCTGCATCAAAGAGCTGTCCCTCCACCCAGCCGAGGCATGGGCCATGTTTCAGTGACAGGCAAATTGATTCCACGATAGGAGGGGATAATCTGTGTGAGGGAGGGAGGGCGGACGCTGTGATTAAGTCGGAGACATTGCGAGGGCGCCGCAATCAAATCTGGCCACGCAGATTCCTATCAGATAATAAGCTGGATACTTAGAGAGAGAGTCTGTCTTTTCTGCATCTCTGTTTCTCTCTCTTGTGTCACTCCTCTCCCAGAGTGGTTTTCTGATAGCTGTATCAACACAAGGACAAGAGGAGCGGAGCGATAAACAAAGTCGTCCATTTTCGCAGTGGCCATCATCGAAACCGCACGCTAACAGCACCGGTGGGGCTCAGAGGGCCTACGGCATTGTGGGTTGAATCTGTTTCAATCCAGATTAGTTTTACAATGGTGATACCAATGTGTTCGGATGGAAGCTGTCTGTATTTTTGAGTGTTATCAAGCCTAAAAATGGCACAGAAATGAACATATTTTGATGCAAACTTGCACAAAACAACATAGGATGGCCTGGAGGTAGAAATGGAGAGTCTGAAAGTGATATACAGAAAGACAAATAAACTCATCCTTCACTTTTGTTCATCCTCCATATCAATCTTAGGCAGGCTGAGGCGCTCTTACCAAAAAAAAGCCCACACATGCACACCCACCCAGATGCAAACATACTGTACAGTACATACACAGACCCACACCGTTACTGTTATTTACTGCATCCCAGTGACAGGCTGTTTGCCTAACAACTAGACCTTGTTAACCCTGAGCCAGTAAATTTTGAAATCATGTTGCTTTTTCTTCCTCGGGGTCAACTCAGCGTTGGCCTGCCGCACAGTGTTGGCCAACGATTCTCAACTTCTCCTCTTCTTAATCTGTCAACTTTAAATTCACAATGAACCGTCCTGCGCTGCTGAATGATGTATGATGTATTTAAGGCGGAAGGCTCAAGAAAACAGCAATGTCTGCAGAGCTACTTTGTCTATGGTGCAGGTGGAAGAAACTAAGTGAAAAAACACCTCCATATAAAGTAAATATTCAAGGATTGAATAGAATTTGGTGGTTTTATTGTTTGCTTGTGACATTGTTGATTTAATAAAGTTATTCCAAAGATACCAGCGTCAGCTAAATACCTAAAAAGGAATGAGTGAACGTCATGTCGAGGCTGCATTGTAATATATCTTGATTTAATGCTTGCTGAGCTCTCAGGTCTGGACCATCATCAGGACACGCCATACCAGATGCTTTCCTAATGGCCTAAGACTAAAAGCTCAGCAGTAAAAAAAAGATGTATTACAATGCAGCTGTTGCACAAAGTTCAGCTTTCATTTTAGGTTATTTTAGCTGACATTCTTCAGTTTGCTTTTCTGTCTTGTGAAGTGGTAATTTAAAAGATCTTTTATTAGCTCTATCACTTAATTTAATTGCAGCTATATGATTTAATTGATAATACTGCACTGGTTGTGTATAGAGCTCAATTTGAACACTGGATCAGCTTTCAAACAAGTATGCATAAATATTCTTTTTGATTTTAAAGTAGCAAAAAAATAAAAGTATATATTGGATCGCATAGCTACTTGCATGTAAAAATGGTTGCTCTTAACAGAACAGTGAACCCACAGATAGTTATCACCCACAACTTCGCAATTCCCCTCAAGGTACATGTCCACAGCCTCCGTCCTTCCCACACTTCCCATTCATCATTAATTGTCTATGTAAGCAGCCATGCAATGCATTCTGGTAGCGTGGGAGACAGACAGACAGTTGGCCGCTCCTCATTTGCATAAAGTTGAAGTCTATAGGCCACTTTATGCAAAACACAGGCGTCCGACGCGATTCACCGAGAAACTTTTAAACTAAGCGTTGTTGATCTAAAATAAAGACAGATTTAGCTACTGTATGGCTTATTTCTTGCATTAAATGTTTTCAGAAACACATTTCAATGAACTATTTTCGTGAAATAAGAGAAGAAAGTTTCCAAACGAGCCGGCATATTGTTTCCGGTTTGAAAACTGGGAGCAGCAGCCCACGGAGGGATGGCGTTCGTCCAATCAGGAGCCTAGTGCCTTGTTTCTAGTGGCAGCCCATCAAGCTTCCAATGCTGGTAAGCAAGGCGATCCCTCGCGATAAAAAACGCCCCTGTGGACATGTACCATCAGCTTTACGGAGCATTTTACTTTCACCTGATTGTTTTGGTGTTACGAGCCGCTGTTTTGGCTGGCGCAGTATCGGCACTCTACATTTTACTCTTTGGCGTACCGTGACTTTTTCTTGCACACCGGCACTTCTCACAAGTTGCCGGTACACTTCTCTGCCCTCTCCATATCAGGGTTCTCAGGGAGATTCATAATGGAGATTCATAACGTCATAACGGCACGGCGCCAGCGTATTTTCGCCGTAGCCGTATGAACATAAAAACACATGTGGAGAGCATCTGGACGAGCCGATGCACGGCGCGGTGGAGGGGGGGTTGAGAACGAGGGTGCTGTATCACCACAATGTTCAGGTCCTTTTTGTAAAAATAATTAGTGAACTGTTTGTCATAACTTTTTTATATGTGAACAAATATAATTAATTAACTTTTATTTAAAAGTTTTCTGAATTTGCTCTTTTAGGGATAACATTTCCAGAAGAATTAAATGTTCAGACAAAGCCTGTGATATGTGTAAATAATGTACATATATCTCTAATGTAAAATTGTTTTTGTCACCAGTTTATTAACTGGAGGGAAAGTGTCCTCACCGTGGCATCCCTACAGACAGCTGTTAAGCGAAAATGTTATAAAAACCCACTGTAAGCTGCCCAGCACCAAACAGCAGATAGGCAAAGTTAGAAATTTTAGTAGTTAAAGAGACAGATATTTCCCTCAGGAGTTGGTGGAGCCCCAAAACAGAGCTAAAACAGAGAGTGAATATTGGATTTAATTACAAATGAATAATGTTGATCCATGCCTGCTGGATGTGTAAACAGGCAACTTTCTGCTAACATGTTCACCATATAAACTTAAATGGTAATAATATATTTACAGCTGTTTCTGCTACCCTCAAGTAGCAAAAAAATGTTATGATTAACTGTAGAAGTGATAGTCGTAGAATAGTAGAGGTTTCAATGAACAGTTTTAGCTAACTGCTCCATTTTTCACACCAGTGTATAAAAGTCTGGGAAAAACACTGAATTAATACGCTTTTTTGGCATTTCTTGGCACTAAAATAGTCAGATTTGAGCACTGTGCAGCTCACAGTGTCAGTAATTCACAACTTCAATCCAAAGATATCGGTACTGGCCTTCAAACTGTCAAAATCCTGTTGTGTAACTTATAGTGGACTTGTCATTTGGATTAAATTCAGTGCACATGAAGTGGAACAATATAAACTCTCAGTGTGTGGTTATTGATGATAGCTAGGGGAGATATAAATCAGGGGAAAAGATGGTAGTCAAGCAAGGCAGAAGGGGCAGGAAGTCTTCAGAAACTATAAGATTTTCTACTTTATCTGCATGTGTGCGGAGCGGGGAACCAGAATTCCTCTGGCTAGCCCCTGGCAGGAGTGTTTGTCACTTTCTGTTCCCTGCAGATAAGCGCTGGCTGCCCTCTCCTTCAACGCCAGCTTTGCCTGTGGTGCTGCTCCATTGCCAACAGTGGAGGACCGTGGTTTTACCCAGCAGGCCCTGTGGTGTAAATGAGCATACCTGTGCTAATCTCACGTTGGGTGGCAAACAAAGAGCATGCACGTTCAGTTAAATCCTTCCCTTGGGGAGATGGAAGCTAAAGAGCAGAGGAGGACTTCCCTGGACCGCCGTTCTCCTTCCTTTACCCTTCGGACTCGCCGTCCCAAGACGTCTGATTTACACCCCTGCGGTTGGATCGAGGGGGAACCGGACAGTCAGATACCTCGTGTCAGGACACCCTCTCAACCGTTGCCTCTGTCTTATTTATGAGGCCGGTGGCGTTCAGCTTCATGGCTGATCATTTTTCCATGCAGGATGAGCCTGTCTGTGGATGCCGGCGACGGACCTACCAGGGGGAGGAGATAGGGTGGGTTCAGCTCTCAGGCTTAATGCCAGGCACAAAGGAAGGGGTGGGGTGGGGGGTGGGGGGGTTGTATACGGTCCTATTTCAGCTGGAGCCACTACTTAATTACACGCAGTTTTATTGATCGGAGTAAAGCCTAATGATGATTTTTCTTTTTCTTTTGCTGCCTCCCTATCTCTGTCTCAAGTGGGATTAGAATAATTACCTGGGCCTGTCATGCGTTTTTCATTCAGCATGCCTGGTCAACTCCTAGTGCACTCAAAAATAGAAAATCTCCCAACTTTTGCCTGTCACTGTCTGACACTTCTACTGTGAGGAGCACATCTCATTCCTCGGCTACACAAGCCGGGCCTTCATCTGACGGAAGAACTGTATGTTCATGCCTTTCTCTTCTAATCCGGTCCGGTCCATTTTACTTCACTCCACTTCTACTGCAGGCAGCTTGTGCTTTGTTAGTGAGCGTTGGAGGTCACCCGGGCCTGGTGTCATTACTCAGTGACTGACAGTCTGACAAGCCCTCTTGTCTTGGCCCAGTCGGCTGCAGGTGAACCCAAATAGCTGGTCCGTGATGGATGGCGGCTGACAGAGGACTGACAGCGGCTGGAGGGAGAGACCGAGCCGACTCGAGTGCTGAGCCACTACTGCCGCCGGCTAATCATTTTGGAGGTCACTGCAGGAGTTTGGATTTGTGTAAGCATGCATCTCTGTTGGCTCGTGGAGTTTTATCAAACCAGGGTGCAGATGGCTGTGGCTGTTGCCCAGAGGTGATAAACGGGAGTGAAGTGTGAGCGGAACTGGAAGCAGTTTGAATCTCCGTGGAGCCCTGGGAAGATGTCAATGGGGTAAAAGTGAATGGATAGAACTCTGCACTCCATCAGCAACTACTAGCTAAGTGCCCTTGAGCAAGAAACTTTACCTCAAACTGCAGTGGTGAGGTGGTCAATTCCAAACTCTGAATGTATGGAGTATGTTAAAAAACGTCTTACCATTTTGCCCCCTTTTATAAAGGGGTAGGGGTGGAGGACAGGGGATGTTCAGAGGTAGATAAGAGCCCAACAGTATATGTCACATAGAAGTGGTGTACATCATCTGAAAGCTGGGAACCTGAAGATTAATTTGAGCGCTATGCGTCAAGTTGTTCTAGTCAGAAATAAGAAATAAACATGAATTAGTTAATTATTTGATTCAAATAAATTGTGAGAGTGTATAAGGTTTAGAACATTATGATAGAAGTATATGCTGACCATTCCCATGCTCTATTATGTCTCATAAGTCGTTGCAGCAATTTTTGGGTTGATACCATTTGTTACACAAATTTGGTGCTAAATTTAACCATTTTTTTACCACTGGAAAATTGATAAAAATTGATCAATAATCTGTCCAAAATACCACATTAAGACACCAAGACCTTGAGGAACACCATAGAAAAAGCCATGCTGTGATTTGGTTTAAAAAACTATTGACATTTGGAGACTTTTGCAAGAAATGCATTTTTCGGAGATTGGATGGCGAACACTTCTGTTCTGGAAACTGCTCAGAAACCCCCTTATTGTCAATCTACCTAGGGAAGCCATCCATCCTCTGAATGCTCTAGGTCTGTAGTTTGTGGTTGTAAAGTTTCATGAGGCTGTGATCATCCTAGAGGTCACCACAGGTCATTTTATACAGTGACATCATGTTTAAAAAAAATTGTCTCACTATATGAAATGGCTACTATGGGGACTAACATCATCACACATGAATACAGTTGGGCTCACTGAATCCACAAGAGTCTGAGTTTTCCAGTCATACCCAGTTTGTGCAATTCCAAGACTCTTTAGGGACCCCAGTATACAGGTACAGATGGATTCCTTAAATTTTATAGTTCCATATGATACCAGCCTTAAGACTGAGCCCGCTACAGCGTCTTAAAGACAGTTGAGATCTCCGGCGATCCTGTGGGTCTCAGAGGGTTGTAGTGTCACTGAAACACACTGACTTTTCTTGGGTGACTAAATAAAAGAAATACCTGTCTGTCTGTCTGTCTCCCTGATCTTCTTAGCTGCCCACAGCGGATCAGGTTTCGGTCCTCCATAACTGGTGGTCAGTGGCACTCATATGAGTGACTGCAAGATAAGATCAAGAGCTCTGTGTGTGTGTTTGTATGCATGTGTGTCCACTCTAAAACCCGGGCCATGAACCCATCAATCAGTCCGAAGGACAAAGACTCATGTCAGGGTGCAGTGTGCACTCCTTTGGCCATGTCACCGCACCTCTCACACACACACACACACACACACACACACACACACACACACACACACACACACACTATGCCCCCCTGGTCAAATCTGGCCGACGGGTCAGTCAACCAGGTGATCAGTGTGGTTATGGCTGAAGGAGCGTACTGCTCTTATCTTTATAACAACATTGTCCAACTCAGGTATTTTTTCCTCTTTAACCTCTCAACACTCTCTTCTCCTTCGGTATCAAAGTACAGAAATAAATATGATCAATCCATCAATTAGAACTGAACCTCTATATCAGTATGCAGATATCAGAAAAATATTGACCTTTTTCTTTAAAGGTCCCATATTATAAAAAAGTGAGATTTTCATGTTTTGTTATTATAAAGCAGGCTTAAGTTCTATATAAATACTGTGAAAATATCGAAACGCTCAATCCACAGGGAAACACACACAGCCCGTATTCAGAAACTCTGCATTTGAAACAAGCTGTCTGGATTTCTGTCCATTTGTGATGTCACAAAATTACAATATTTAGACCCTTTACACAGATTTAAATGTAAACATTCTAAATGTGTCCCAGTTTATTCCTGGTTGCAGTGTATGTGAATGTCATCAGCTGACAGGAAGTACACATGGACCCAAGCTGTGAACACAATTCTGTTGCAATTTCGTCGCAATTCCGTCAAAATACGCTAAAACAGAGCGTTTAAGACAGAGGGTAAATACAGGCATATTCAGGCCGACAGTATGAAGAAAATAAAGGTTTTTTTGAACATTACGGCATGTAAACATGTTCTAGTAGAAACACAAAATACAAGTATGATCCTGAAAATGAGCATAATGTGGGACCTTTAAAACCAAATAAAAAGCTGACCAATTCACCTTCTAGTACGGGGGCGGCCAACTCTGTGCCATAGAGCCAGTCTACAGTTTTCAAACCCATCGATCACCCCAGCAGATAATTTCACTGTTGAGTTCTTCCTCTCTACTTGAACGAGTGCTAATCAGTGGATGGACTCTTTGGTTGGAATTAAAATGTCTCTAATAGATGAATCTGACGTAGTGAGTTTCATTACAAAGTCTGCTGGATGTTTGTGGGCACTCTCTACATTCATTCATAAGATTACTACTCATTACTAGAAATAACAGTAGTTTTACAAAGTAGTACAGGTATGGCATGAAAGTGGTCAGATTTAAGGGTCCTAAACAATTATTATTTTTTTTTTATTACAGCTTGGATCTTATTGTCGCAGTTTTGGCCATCATTTCTATCAGTTATGTTAACATTGTACTCACCAAAATGACTGAGGTTTGAAAACACAGAAGCATTGTCCAACAGGGCAAAACAAATGAGCCGACAGATTGTAAATAAGCCAACGGTTTAGCCAGAACTAACTAACCACTTTATTTGGAGGTAAAACTGGAAGTGAGCGCACCCAAAACCCAAAAAGTTCGTCTGAGTTCGCCATAGTTCTTCGAAATATTGTCTGATTGCAGAAAATAAGCTCTGTGGCAAACAAACGTTTATGATATTTACCGTATATGTTTGGTTCCATAAAATAATCTCCACAAATGACCACCACTTTTATGATTTTTGAAGTGTAAATGCAATCGCCAGAAGTAAAAAAGCTAACGTTAGAGCTATGAACGAACTACACCACGGTCACATGAGCACAAGTATACACAACGAGGCTTAATATATTATTATTTATATAGCGCCTTTCTAGTCTTCCGACAACTCAAAGCGCTTTACACTACAGGTCAGCATTCATCCATTCAAACACACATTCGTACACTGATGGCAGAGGCTGCCATGCCAACCTGCCCATCATGATCTAATCGAAATACTCATTCACACACTGATGGCAAGCCTTCAGGGGCAATTTGGGGTTAAGAATCTTGCCCAAGGACCGGTTCGAACCAGGGATCGAACCAGGGATTGAACCAGGGATCGAACCGCCAACCTTCCGATTGGTGGACGACCCACTCTATCACTGAGCCACAGCCGCCCCATAAGTGCTAAAATGCGTACTCATTTCCGGGTTTTAGAACTCATTCCGTAGCCCTCGATTGTTCCTTGTCGTTGTCCTCTCCTGTCTGATAACTATCTGCAAACCATTCCACTTTTGTGAAGCAGTTTATATTCGGACAAAGTAGGGTTATATAAAAGTGGTGCAACACAGCTAACAAACAATAGCTTCTTCCATTTAACACTCTATGGCTCTCCGTTCCCTCAAAGGTTGGTTTACTATTGGTCAACAGCATGTCAGCTAAATGGTTGAACTTGACGCGAAAAATCGGAGTGGATTTACTTTCCATTGAAGGGTTTCTATTGGAGTGAATGCATTTTGTAATGAAATATCACCTTTTTTAAGACTGTTGTGACTAGGCCTTTACAGTGTAAATATCTAGACAAACAGTCGATTGGCAGCTCCCACCTAAACATATGAGTATCGACATTAAGGTCCTTATCAGTCAAACCCACGTGCAAATGTTTTTTAATTAGTAATTTCTATACTCTACAAAGAGTTTAACAGAACTAAAATACACAGCTAAGTGGGAATGGGGAAAGATTTGAATGTAGACATTTACTCTCCCAACTTGCCTCTTCTGACCTCACCTTTCTCCTCCCAAAAACTCCAAAGCCTGTCAATCGGTGCCAGCTAATGGGGTGAAGTTAAGTAAACAGTTGAGCGGCTTGTCATGTTCTTGCGAAAGCCTGGACTGACAGCTGAGGCTAAGCTGCCAAACACCTGGACCGAAGTGAAAATATGTCCTCCGCGCATCCAATAAAAATACCAAAATGGAACCGTGGAATCACACAACTAGGGCAAACCTCCAAGAAGTACCAATAAGAAAATATTCTCTGTGCCCTTATAAGCAACTGTGACAGTAAAAGTTTATGTCACAGCGATTGGAAATGCTTGAACTTTAGACTACAAGTTTATGATCTCACCTCCCGGTCAGTGGGTGGTTCACTATTCCTCTGACATTTTGGAAATCCCAGAGAAAAACATGAGCGCAGCCATGCTTTCTGCTTGGATCTGGCTATGAGTCAGTGATTGGATGCTGGTAGAGAGTTGCTCCACTGCTCATTCTCCACAGAGCTCTCCCAATGTGTTAGGCTTGGGAATCAATCAAAAAATAGACCCTTTTTTTCCCCTTCTGAACTCCTGAACTCTGTCAGTTTCATGTCTCTACAGTGAAGTCAGATTTGTTAACACTAATATCCTAAGCAGCTGTGGCAATATGGGTTTAAATCAGGAGCATCGTCTCTGTCCTATTTTTGTGGTGTGTTTACGCTGTCATTTAATAATGAGACGGAACAGAATCACAAATATGAAGCCTGTCATGCTTTTTATTTAGATGTGTACGTCAATGGGCTTTGTTACTTTGTTACACTGCCCACTCTCCTTTTACATAATTCTGAAGATAGAGATATTATTTGTAAAATGAGCTCTTTCTTATCCCTATTAAGCCATGCTAGCAGTGTGGCTCCAGGAATGGCACTGACTACTTTGGTCCAGACTGAAATATTTTGCACAGACGCTCACGTCTCCCTCAGGATGTGATGTTGTAATGTAACATTGTTGATCCCTTAACTTGCAAATAAAGATGTTCCAATCAGCCTCAGCTGTCCTTTGTGTCTATCGCTAATTACCAAATGTTAGTACTGCTAATGCTAAACTAAGATGGTGAGCATAATAAACATCACATTAGCAGAAAAAAAGTACCACTGTGCCTAATTACAGTCTCTCAGAGCCGCCGGCGTGGCGGAAAAGTGTTAATGTGAGGATCCGATGACTGCAGTTTGATGACAGTTCGCCCCCTATTCTCTAGTGGGTCACTTTGAAAAGGACTGACTAGCAACCCAAAAAAGGAAAGAAAGAAAAACTTTATGCAAATGATGGCATAGTTGCCAAACAATGAAAAAGTGATGCAACGTTTAGTCAGCAAGTTTAGTTTTTACCTGCTGCGGATGAATATCTGTGGAGAAGAGGATCATTAATGTAGTTTATACCATGGTCTGGGTGAATACTCAATTCTGATTGGCTGCAGGGTGTCCATTGATTCCTGATAATGGACATGTACTAAGTAGTTCCAGTGAAACTGTCTGTTCACCGTTCTAAATTAATGCGTTGGCTGCAAAAAAAATATCTTATTTACAACAGTGAGTGTAACGTTTGTCCTTCAGTGTAAGTTACACTGCCCCTCTGAACTTATTGATACTTTGAATCATATGAGTGATCATCTCGCATCCCATTCGCTATTCAACTCTACTTCAGACTGCGGCCGACAGTAGGCTACACATGGCCTCTCATTTGTTCGTGAAACTCCTGATATCGATTCGGGGACAATGACATGGCTGGATAGCTAGCTAGTCTTGTTGTTAAACACACTGTCAAATTATATTTACAACTGTACGCAATATTATTGATTTTGAATATTACTTGCATTATACAGTATTAACTTTCTGGCTCATAGCCGGGCCAAAGGATTCTATGAGCTGAGCTGACTAGAAATATCTCCCGTTGCCAAGTCGTGTCGTAGGTTCATCCTATTTACTGGAGCAGTGAACAACATTTCCATTGCATAGGAACCTTAAGGGATGGTAATGATTGTTCCAGGAATTAGCAAATCCTCAGGGTGTTGCCAGGGAAAACGCGTGAAAATATAAATTAATGGTCTTATTTTTTTTTTCTTTGGCACGTGACCATGGTATAAATGGTGTCCATAATAAGGAATTAATGGCCTCCCCATTGTCTATTTATTCCTGACAATGGACACCTCGTTGGGCATACTGTACCCCTTACTTATTGAATTCCTCTTTTGTACGTCCCTTGCCTCAAAACAAAAAAGTGGCACAATCTGCTTGGCACAAAGTCACATGAAAAGTTGGAGAACATCAAAGGTCATTTATTTACACAATAATTAGCAAATGAGCAAGCGTTGACAGGCCCACAGCAATGAGTGCGAGGCGGCGGAAGTGAAGTTAACTGATTCGCTTGCTTCCACTAGGTTTTCACTGTAAGACATTTTTAACTTTGTTCATTCAGCTAAAGAAAGTGAGAAGTTGGCTTTTTCCATAATAGCGTGATGTAGCTGGAGGGCATTATTATATCACTAAAGAGGTAAAAAGTAGTGGGTTGGACTTTTTTAAAACAACATCATCAATGTTGCATTAAAAGGTAGTTGCAACGGTACTAATCTGGGCCAATGCATTACAAGCAAAGTTGTTGCAAATTAGCCCCTTATTCTTGCCTCCGAGGCTTGCTGAACCCAGAACTCTGCATGCTAAGCGTTATCATGCTCATACTGTATGCGGGCTGGCTGGTCGGCCAGGGTGTTTTTCTTGTCAGTGTCATGTAAGCTGACTGCTTGCTTATTTTTCCAGCTTCAGCACGGAGATAGTATGAGGTAAAGAGTGGGAGCCCTGCAACCCCTATTAATCATAGCAAAGACTGGGCTTCCCCAGGCAGAGAGACAGGATCCCTGTGTGTGTATTTATACTTTTCTGCACGCATGCATGTAACTATAGTACATGTACCATACATTGTTGATATACCTGTACTTGTCAGTTTATATGTAAGCAGTAGGCCTATGTATGCGTGTGTGTGTGTGTGTGTGTGTGCGTGTGTGGGCGGTTATAATGAATGTTGTGGGGACATAAATCTGTTTACACTGTCACATTGTGGGGACTCGCCTTCCTTTTGGGGACAAAATGCATGTCCCCCTAATGTAAATCATGACATTTTAGGGTGAAGACTTGGTTAAGGGTTAGGGCAAGGTGAAGTTAAGTTTAGGGTAAGGGTTAGGATTAGGCAAGTCGCGGTTATGGTTAGGGTTAGAGTAAGACTCCAGGACATGAATGTAAGCCAATGTAATGTCCTCTAAAGTGATGGAAACAAGACTATGTGTGTGTATGTGTGTGTGTTTACTTGTACAGCTATCTTTGTGAGGACCAATTTGAGTATTAGACCTTCGGAGTGAGGACATCTTTGGAAAGGGAGGACATTTTGGCCGGTCCTCACCTTCGGACAGACCTTCAAAGGCCTGTTTGAGGGTTCAGACTGTGTTTTAAGGTTCAAGTTAGAATTAGGTTTAAGTTAAGGTAAGGGTTGGGGTCTGGCATTTAGTTGTGATGGTTAAGGTTAGGGTAAGGGGCTGGGAATAAGCCGCAATCAATAGTTTAACACTAGGACCGTCGTAGTCTACACCATTTAATGTTGTGGATCCCAAATTTGAATTATTCCGTCATTGTGTATGATGTATTCCCCTCCTGCCCTGACTTTTCCTAAATACCTATTCTGCACATAACGTTTAGGCTAGGGAATGCATTATGTCAATGAGTGTCCTCACAAAGATAGGAGTACACGGCTGTGTGTGAGTGTGTGTGTGTCCTTCCCCAGCGCCCTACAGTACCCCATTTCTGTACTCACCTCAAAGGATACAATATCCAAAATCCATTCATCAAAGTCATAAAACAGGCTTTTGTTGTTCCAGTGTGGGTGCTTGTTATTGTCTGCATGAATATATCTACATTCATATATGCATTATGGAGCTTATATGTGCATAGTCTGTGTTTTGTTTATGTTCTTTGCAGTAGAGTGTATAGATCAAGTGGAGACCTTGTGTTTGTGTGTGTGTGTGTGTGTGTGTGTGTGCGTGAGGTTTGTGTGTGTCCATGTGATCTGTAACTGAATATTGTTGGTGTGCACCCATGTAGCAGAATGTAATTTGCATGTGTGTGCTGTGTTTGCTGATGCAGTATATATGTGGATTAATATAAAATGTTCAGTAAAGGGATCAGGTGCAGGCTGTTATCTGTGGTGTGTGTGTGTTGGCACGTGTTTGCGCAGATGACAGATGTGTGCACATGTTTGTGTTTGTCCACCTGTCTGGGTTTGTGCATTTGCGTGGATGCAAGCTGAATGTAATTGTGTGTACGTGTACCGTTTGTGTTTGTGGGTACCGCTTGCATGCATTTACTCCTGTGTATGTGTGTGTGTATGTGTGTGTGTGTGTGTGTGTGTGTTTGGATAGTACTAGACCACATGCTCCAATTGTCAGCAACAGATGGGCTGATAAAATGCCAGAGAAGCAGCAATTACCACCAATAAACCATTGTCAGCTGTTCACTCAGTATAGGGTTGCCAGGTTTGAACATGTACTGAAAAAATTATCATCTTAACAAGCCATCTCTGGCTTTATGTTTGACAATTTTTTTTAACTTCCCAGCGGAAAAGAAAAATCCTTCATACAGATTAAACTGTTCGAAACACTGAAGCGAGAGAGTATCCGTGCTTTTGGGTAAAAACCTTGCATTAACGAAATGGCAACTTTCCTAGAAACCAAGACAGCGTTGGTTGTAGCTTGATGCTGTGAGATTCAGTGTATCTTTTGTATTTATCACAAATATGAACATATGATTTTTTTTTATTCCGCCAACAACCAACAGTGTCAGGGATATTGACGCCAGAATATTTGTTTTGTTTTGAAAGTAACAATATAGAATATTGTTACTTTCAACAATATAGAATATTGTTACGTTCAACCCATCTCTAACTTTGAGAACGCATACAAAGTTTTCATCTATCTTGCTTTCCTTTCGACCAACCATCATTCCCCTGGAGACACCACATTTTTAACGTAACAATTTGACATTTTGGAAATCGGTATAGATAAGCCATCATAAAGAACACCTAACAAGGGATGCAATGTCGAGTCCTCCATGAAGGATGTGCATCTGAGGCCTTTGAAGTCCTGACTGGGGTGCGGCAGGGATGCTTGCTCTCTCCCTTCCTCTTCCTGCTCTGCATAGACTGGACTATGAAACATGTAACGAGCAATAACCAAACCGGCAAACAGTGGAACCGGACCAAACAGCTAGAAGATCTGGATTTCGCTGATGATCTGGCTCTACTAGCACACACCCACCAACAGATGCAAGGAAAATCACACAAACTAGAGATAACTGCTGCCTCCCTTGGCCTCAAAAACAACTCATCAAAAACCAAGTTAATGAGAATCAACAACAAGAACAACACGCCAATAATCATGGATCAAAACCTGCTAGAGGAAGTAGCCAGCTTTACATAACTTGGGAGCATAGTTACTGTGGACGGAGGTACGGAGGAGGATGTCAAGACCAGAATTGAAAAAGCAAGGACAACATTTAACATCTTAAACAAAATCTGGAAAACAAAAAGCTATCACTCAAGACCAAACTACAAATCTTTAATTCAAATATCAAATCCATTCTACTCTACGGATCCAAAACATGGAAGACAGCCACCAACATACTGAACAAATTACAGACATTCATCAACCGCTGCCTCCGACGCCTCCTGGGAATCTACTGGCCCAACACCATCTCAAACGCCAACCTATGGGAACGCATCAAGCAGGAAACAATAGAAATTCAAATCAAGAGGAGAAAATGGAAGTGGATAGGTCACACACTCAGAAGACAAAGTAAATTGATCACAAAGCAGGCTCTAACATGGAACCCACAAGGAAAGAGGAAGAATGGACGTCCTAGAACAACCTGGAGAAGAACCACAGAACAGGAGATGAAGAAGGAGGGGCTGTCATGGCAACAACTAGATCGGAGGGCACAAGACCGGAGAAAATGGAGGGGTTTCATCGATGGCGTATGTTCCTTAGGGAATTTAAAGGCCTAAGTAAGTAAAGTAAGTATAGATAAGCCGTGTATGGTGTGTGGGGGGGCTGCGTATCAACTGTTGTCATTGCTGCGCTTTGGAAACACAGCGTCACACTGCGCTAAAGCGATGGAGACTGATGTTAATGGCCCATCAGCGAAAACAAAAGGACTCTCTTTGGGATTTGGAGAAAATAGTACACCTAAAGAGCCTGACGGTGCTTGTGTTAAAATGTATAGTTGCACATAGTGATATTAGCTCATGGGTAAGCAGTGGTTGGTAAAAGGTTAAAGATGAGCAAGGTTTGGAAACAAGTCAAATTAGTGCCATCAGATTTTCTTCGTCATCGGTATTGACTCAAAACAATACAATACATATGGATATTTTTTACAGTGTGGAAGAAGAAATACTGCAGTGCCTCCTTCCTTTCTAACTGCCTTCCCACTTCTATATTGTCTTCTGGGAATTCAGGCTCATATAAATGCAGACACAAAACATTCCTTTGCGCAGCACTATTGACAGTTTTAATATACTCACTCTGAGGAGAGTCTCATAGCGTTTATCTGTGCAGACAAGTGGAATCACTACTCATAGAGCGACTGTCCCCTGTGGAGCAATAACACCCACTCATGAGATAAAAATCACACAGAGGGCAGCGTGGAAAAACAAACTAGAGACGCACATGCAGACGCACTCATATTCCCATAAAGATAAAAAAAAAAAAAAAGTGAGTTACTGCCACTTGGGTGCAGAGA
The DNA here is from genome assembly GCA_916700995.1 of Hozukius guyotensis. Lineage (NCBI taxonomy): Eukaryota > Metazoa > Chordata > Actinopteri > Perciformes > Sebastidae > Hozukius > Hozukius guyotensis. The sequence goes on along the minus strand of CAKALU010067965.1, from coordinate 82,061 downwards.
AACACTACAAAACATACAGTACGTCCCTACTACACATGCGTGTGAGCTGTGCTGCATTATCTGGTATATTGTGCACAGACAGAGCAGTGCCAGTGCAGTGCAGGGAGCTCTGAATGAAACATTAGTCAGAGGAAGTGACTCCTCGGTGGTGTAGAGCTCCCACACACAATAGCATCATCCTCCAGCGGAGGGCCCTCTGTCAGCAGGTCAGCTCTCATCAGCCGCCCAGGAACAAGGGCCTTCTCTCTGGCCGCATCCAAACCCACGGATCACCTCCTTTGGTGCACTGGATCCTCCTGCTGAGTGATATGGACAGAGCAGGACTGCCTGAACACTTGTGTCCCCTTACTTATGACTATCAAACTTCCTGTTCCTCTGGTCTTTCATTCCTGCCCTGTTATGTATATACTAGGGCTGTCAAAGTTAACACGATCATAACGCGTCAGCGCAAATTTGTATTAACGCCACTAATTTCTTTAACGCACCTTGCAATTTTTTAGGTTGTAGCGGGCTCAGTTTAAACGTAGAGTAAAGATACTATTATCATATAAAACAAGAAAACCTAAGGAATCCGTTGGTACCGTCCATGTCATACTGGCTTGTCACAAAGGAGGCTAAATAACGCTACAAACTTGCGCTGAATTTTGTTGAGGAAAAAACTGGCATGGCCATTTTCAAAGCGGTCCTTTGACCTCTGACCTCAAGATATGTGAATGTAAATGGGTTCTTTGGGTACCTACGAGTCTCCCCTTTACAGACATGCCCACTTTATGATAATCACATGCAGTTTGGGGCAAGTCATAGTCAAGTCAACACACTGACACACTGACAGCTGTTGTTGCCTGTTGTGATTGAGTTTGCCATGTTATGATTTGTGCATATTTTTTATACTAAATTCAGTACCTGTGAGGGTTTCTGGACAATATCTGTCATTGTTTTGTGTTGTTAATTGATTTACAATAATAAATATATACATACATTTTCATAAAGCAAGCATATTTGTCCACTCCCATGTTGATAAGAGTATTAAATACTGGACAAATCTCCCTTTAAGGTACATTTTGAACAGATAAAAAATGTGCGATTAATTTGCGATTAACTATTTTAATCCATTGACAGCCCCAGTATATACACACTGTAAAAAGCAAGTGAAAGCATACTGGGATCATAATTATAGCTACATGCTTTTAACTCAGTTTGAAGATGTAGAAGGAAGTGTTTGCTTTGACCAGTTGCTTCATCTTGACCATGTCTCCATATTTAATATGTTAAGCACGCAGAGTACAAGCACATACTGTCTCAAACACCAGCAATTAGACCCATCAAGTAGCGAGGCTCTCAAGGAAACACGCAGCAACAAACCTAACAGTATCATTACTGTGGGCTTTCTCTCCCGTTAAGAGGCATCAGGCATGTTGGTTTTTTTAATGACAAAAGGGAAAAATGTAAGCTGCCTGGTTGAAAACATTTCACACTGCACTGGATTTTTGTATAATTCTGCATAATCTGTTTTGCAGCTCATACAAATCTTCCAGGTTTGGAATCTGCCACTATAGAGAATTTTTACGCTTGAGGAAATATGTATTAATATTGACTGATATGAAAATTATTAGCGTGATTATTGTTGTCATATTCTCTGCAGACGATGCCGGTGCCTCAGCGGAGATGACCGGAGACAGCGGTGGAGCTGGGACAACGGCCGGAGCGGAGACTTCGACGGCCCGGTCTCATCGAGGCATCGGAAGTGAACCCGCCGCCGCTGGCGTCTAATCTTGGGGGGCAGCGCTCAGCAGGCCGGGCACAGCTAGTGGCTGCTGAACACCGCTCTCTGCGGCCTGCAGCGGGGCACTCAAAGCAGGAGTCGTAAAAATCCGTCCCTGCGAGGTACTTGAAGCGGCAACTCCATCCGAGATGTCAGTGGGAACTCGCTGAAGAGAAAAGGATGCCAGGCGGCGCTGAATGCTGCCTTATATACTGTGGTGTATTCGGTAGGCACGTCCTGATTGGCTGGCTACGTTTATGCAAATCTCAGTGGGGCGAATGCGTGCGTGTGATTGGAGGAGAGTATTACCCACAGAGTCCAGTGGTGGGCTCAGCCTGTGCTTATAGAACTAGGGTTACAATATTGTAACCTTCGTTCTGTTGTATCAACCGGCCCTAGAGTGGAGATGACTCTATTAGTGTGAATAATTGTAACTGGAATATGACATGAGAACTGGATCAACATGTTCAACAAACTTCCTTTTCAAAATAATGTTTCATGCTCTCTCTGATGCCCCCGAAATTACATAGCGATTCTTACTAGATGAGTCATTTTGATGATTTGCATATACAGCCTCCTGGCTCTGTAAGTATTAAACTAGATGCAACCCCTTAAAAAAGCTCCTGATCATCAATTTACTGGACTGAGTACCCATGGCCATCAGCTGCTAATGAGCCTCATCATTTCACAGTCAGCCATCATCTCATAGTTACATTTAGCATATTGCTCTGACCCAGAATCTGCCAGCAGGTGACCACTAAATACATTCATCCCATTCACTTGTTACTACACGAAGCAATGCCAATTTCATAAAAGACAATAGGCAGCTATGTACTCTGCTAACTCTGGCCCGTTGCTAATAGATATAATATTGGAGGGAGGAAATGGGCTTGTAAGGAACATCTGTCCCTGTTGGCTGACGAGGATATGAGGGAGGAGTGGCGCTCGCCTACCAAGGGAGGAGTTGGGGTAATGACTCCAGCTGGTGGTGACAGATTTTTGGGGTAGAGGGGGAATTGGGCGTATTGGCTGGAACCCATTCAGAGGCTGATACAAGCTCAAGGCAATGATCACACTGAGAACTTGCGCTTTCACTTCAAATGGGAATTGTGGCTGATTTAAGTTTGGAAAATGGCATTCATACCAGCTTCCAAGTTGTCAATACAGAAGATTCTCAGTTTTCTGAGGAAACGCCTGTTTGTCAGGGTTAAGACATTAAACAATATGTACAAGTCAGATTTTTTTCTTCCTTAATGGGACTGTATGTAAGTTTTTACATGTATAAATATTTTTTAATAGTTTTAATTAGTTTTAATAGCCTCCAGCAGCGACAAGCCCGCCGCGGACAGATCCAGATCCGACTTCGCTGCCACCTTAAACTTAAACTGTATTAGATCCGTAATATACATACAGGTACATACATGTCTGACCTTTGCATGTAACCCATCCTAAGTATTTTAGGAGCAGTGGGCTGCTGTAAAGCGCCCGGAGAGCAACTTGGGGCTCAGTGGCTCAAGGACACTTTGGGATCTTTTGGGACGCTCTGCCGGTCCCCGCTGATCCAGATGGCACCGAACCAAAGACGAGGTGGTAGTCGGAAGGATCTTTGACGTGGTCCAGTACGACCTGTACATCGACTCTGGCGTCTGTGTGTGCCGACAGACAAATAGAAGCCGCAACGGGGCACTAAGGTCCGGCTGCAGGACGTGGAGCTCACCGCTCGCTTCCTGGGAGTGGAGCCAACATTGATGCCACGCTCTGGACGAAAGGGAGGCACGGGAGAACCAGGACCGAGGGGGGCAGTCCGTCAGATCCTGCTAAAGTAAAATGAGAGTTTTTCTGAAGGGAGTCTGGTAGCAGCGGATGTTTACAACATGAGGCGGTTGTGCTCATGGAAGCACAACCGCTTTTGTCCACAGGGGCCAACAAAATCAACACAAAATGAAAGTTCGTTTTGCAACTTTAAATGAGTTCAAACATGAACCCTAACTGTCCGTTTGATGGTTGGTCCCATCTGATGTGCGCTCATCATTAACCGGAAGAAATTGGGGTCAGACAGTGAAAAATGACTGCACCTTTATGAATCCACTTATCCTGGGTGTGAGAGAGGTTACATCTTGATACCGTGACTACACTATGAGTCAGAGAATGAGCCCATGGGCAGCAGGAGATGGTATGATGAAAAGTTGCCAAAGTACTGCTGCAAAATTACTTTTCACTGCTCTGGGGTGTGATTGAAAATTATGTAGATCAGACAAATATTCAAGCAGAGATGGAAATTGTATTAACTCGTTTGACCTATGGCAAGTTGGCCTCAGTGAAGTTAGGAAGTGAATGAGACTTAAAGGTGCTATGTGGGGTGTTTGACCACTAGCGGCGCTCAGTGTTCAGTTAGGAACTTGATTTTGATTTAGTTTTAGTCTTTAACACTGGAAATTACACATACTACCTTTAATGAAAAGGCTAAATACTAACAAGTTAGTCCATGAAACAACTTGACATGTCATGTTTTACTTGCTTAAAAGGCGGGTCCATTATTTTTATTCATTTATTTGTTTTGAGGATTTTATATCATTCTGTAGCTTCCCAGTGGTGTTTCTTATGTATTCAAATCCATTTGATATATATATATTAGCATCAAAATGCCATTTTCCCAAGCCCAATCTAAATTTCTTTTCCCACGTGACCTGATGTAGGTTTGCATGATGATGCTGTTATACAGTATATTCATCCTAATAGTCAGTGTGTTAACGTTCCATACAGTGACTTACATGGCTGTCGGCACGCTCCCAGTTTGGAGACAGGAATATCGGAACGGAAGCTAAGCAATGTAATGCTGTGGATGCCACGTTAGTTTGGATCTGAAAAAACTAGGGCTGTCAAAGTTAAGCGATAATAACGCTTTAACACTAATTCGTTTTAACGCCACTAATTTCTCCAACGCATTAAGGCAATCAATGTTTCGGAGGTTGTAGCGGGCTCAATTTTGAAGCTAGAGCTGGAACTGTCATGGCCAATTTCAAAGTGGTCCCTTGACCTCTGACCTCAACATATGTGAATGAAAATGGGTTCTATGGGTACCCACAAGTCTCCCCTTTATAGACATGCCCACTTTATGATAATCACATGCAGTTTGGGGCAAGTCATAGTCAAGTCAGCACACTGACACACTGACAGCTGTTGTTGCCTGTTGGGCTGCAGTTTGCCATGTTATGATTTGAGCACATTGTTTATGCTAAATGCAGTACCTGTGAGGTTTTTTGGACAATATTTGTCAGTGTTTTGTGTTGTCAACTGATTTCCAATAATACATATATATACATACATTAACATAAAGCAGCATATTTGTCCACTTCCATGTTGATAAGAGTATTAAATACTTGACAAATCTCCTCTTAGGGTACATTTTGAACATAAAAATGGGTGATTAATCTGCGATTAATCGCAATTAAATATGGACAATCATGCGATTAATCACGATTAAATATTTGAATCGATTGACAGCCCTAGAAGAAACACAATAACACAAACAAACTAACCGGTTGATGCAGCAGTAGACCAGCAACTGCTGTGTTCTGCGAGGTAAAATTACTGTTTTTGTGAATGGAGTCTGGTCTGGTGGCTTTTAAGACAGCAATATAACAGCTTCAGTTCCTCATCCGAAAGGGCTGTTTGATGGCAAGGCAAAGCGATGAAAATATTCTATAGCGTATACTTACATTGATAGGCTTTCTTCGAAGCCACCAGACACCATTCACAAAAACAGTAATTTTTACCTCGCAGAACACAGGAGTACTAAACATACAACCCCACTATAAAAAATTAGAACTAACCTTTTCAGTTATTTCCAAACTTAGCTCAGCTAACTGTGACTCAGCTAACCTTATTGATTAGCTTACTTTGGTAATGTACGTCACTGCTGTTTGCTAACGGCTGAATGGATGTTTCTATTTGAAAAAAAAAATGGGCCCCTTGCTGAGACATAATGTTTTTTGTTTTTTTTTAAACACTGATTTTGTAGTTTGTGTGCATTTTCTCACAGAATGAATATCTAAGAAATTAAAAGTTTTCACCTCTTCTACTTCTCATACAGTATATAATCTTTCTCAGTTTCTGTGTGTGTGTGTGTGTGTGTGTGTGTGTGTGTGTGGGTGGGTGGGCATCAATTGCCAGCTTTGTCATGTTTAAATCTCAGAGTGACGCATAAACAGAGCAGCGTGTCTGAAAAGAACCAGTGTTCCTGCAGGAGATGACAACCCATCGAGCACATGTTCCGGAGCTGTCAATCCCGAGAATGACAGCACTGATGTCTGATATCCATGCAGGGAGGAATTAGCATAATACAGTGTTATGGGAGACAAATGACACTGTGGGAGGAACAATGAGCAAAGAGCAGCCTGTGTAATTGTCAAATAAACAAAGTAACAATGAACTCTGTGTCAGCACCACAATCAGCAGGGCCGTGACGGGGGGGAGGTCTCGATGGGGTGCTGCAGTTTGATTGTAAACTGCATGGAAATATTTAGTAAATCCTGCCTTCCGCCTGCAACTCCTGACTATTCACACTAAATACTGTGGAAGTCATCAGAAAATAACTGAAGATTGTGCAAATGAGTGTACTTATAAAGTTATTATCTTTAGGAGTGAAAGCCTTTTGAAATCAGCACACTCAACAAAATAAAGATGCAAAAGTTTTACTAATCAATCCCCAGTGTTTAGATCAGAGGGTTGATGTTCAAAAGCATTAAACATTTATAGCTCAAGACATTTCTAGGAGGTGTAAAGGCCCAGCAGTCCAAACAAAAGCATTTGTGAATATTTAAAAAACAAATAAAAGTGTGTGCAGGTTTTCTTTGCTGCAGGAATAATGTTCACTTGCACAAAAAACTTTCCTCCAAGATGCATTCAAAAACACTAAATGCCCTCTAAGATAGGAACTAGTGCACATGATGTAATGATTCAGATGTGATGGGCCAATTTATGCAATGCAAGAAATTTCCACTGACAAACATTTCTCAATCATGTCTTCTTAAAAGCTGAAGTAGGCGAGATTGGCTCAAAACAGTGAGCCGACACACGTCAGCTAAAACCACAATATCACTCTATATTTCACCTGCTTGGCAGTAATGTTAGCTGACCAGATGAAGGTCTCTCCATGAATCAATGCTGATCCTAGTGTTGGCTTTTCCTGCCTCAGCGCAGGCTAAGGCAGCGGGGCTCCGCGGCGGGGCTCCGCAGCGAGTAACGTTATCATCTCCGACCATGGCCGGAGTGAACAGGGGAGACACCGGCACCCGGTCGGTAACGAGACGATAACGTGTCTCTCTGTGGAGCCCCGTCACTTCACAAGACACGGAAAACCTCTGTTGGTCTGGGGGAACTGCAGCATTTATTTCTGCACAAATCCACTGTACATTCACTAGATATTCTCAGAGCTACTAACTCTTCTGCAGTGTGGAGTGAGCGCGCGTTCACCTCTAGAGGTGGAGCGAGTACGCGAGAACGCGCGCTGTCTGAGTGAAGGCAGGCAGGCAGAGGAGACGAGGCTCCGGCCACACGCAAGCGTGCATATGCGAGCGCGCATGTGTCCTGACCCGGTACATTTATACGCTTAAAAAGTTACAAACAGTCCCTTTAAAGCCAGATAGTTAATCTTGATTAATCGCAAGTTAATAGCACATTTTTTACCTGTTCCAAATGAACCTCAAAGGGAGATTTGTCATGTATTTAATACTCTTATCAATATGGAAGTTAGCAAATATGCTGGTTTATGCATATGTATGAATAGATTTATTATTGGAAATCAATTAACATCTCAAAACAATGACAAATATTGTCCAGAAACCCTCACAGGTACTGCATTTAGCATAAGAAAATATGCTCAAATCATAACATGGCAAACTGCAGCCCAACAGGCAACAACAGCTGTCAGTGTGTCAGTGTGCTGACTTGACTATGACTTGCCACAAAACTGCATGTGATTATCATAAAGTGGGCATGTCTGTAAAGGGGAGACTCGTGGGTACCCATAGAACCCATTTTCATTCACATATCTTGAGGTCAGAGGTCAAGGGACCCCTTTGAAAACGGCCATGCCAGTTTTTTCCTCACCAAAATTAAGCGTAAATTTTGAGCGTTATTTAGCCTCCTTCTCGACAAGCTAGTATGACACGGTTGGTACCAATGGATTCCTTAGGTTTTGAGCTCGCTACCCCACTACGACCTAAAAATCAAGTTATGATCACGTTAACTTTGACAGCCCTAAAATATATTGATTATAGCAGCTTTAAAGCTATGTAAGAATTCAAAAAGTTTTCCATTCCCCCTTAATTTCTCTCCCTCGCTGCACTAACAAAACCAAAAAACAACAACAAAAAACATCTTTTTGTTTTTAAGAAAAAGGACCACTGTCGTTCTCAACTGCAAGCAGTGACTCATATTTAGCAAAACATTCAATTAATGGTGCACTTGGACAAAACGCTGCGTCTGGAATGGAATAGCATTCATTCTCTTTCCCACATCCCTCCAGAACACGCACCCACATTAGGGTAAAACTATCTAACACCTGTAACAGTTTTGTCAGGTCCCACAACAGCAGGAAAAAAAAAACCCTATTCTGCTATTATTACACCGTCACAGGTGTAATCTTTCACACTCAACGTGTCCATCCACTAGCAGGTGTCTGACAAGTGTCTTTGAGGAATCACCTGTTAATTCATTGTATGTCTTAAATAGAAACGATCAGGTTTTTTTTTTTATGGCCCTGTCATGGCTCTGACCACATTAGGATTCAGTGGAAATATTACATCTGTGAGTGTGGGATCAAAAGACGACCTCCTTTTCCCTCCTTGGAGAGCAGAAGGCGTGACAGGTATTGAGTGCATTTCTCAAAGAGACCACTCCGCTGAGAGGCTCTTATCGCCCCGGCCTCAGACGTCTGTCGCCATCTACTGTAAGCGCCGGTATCAGCGTCTCAGCAGGGGGGCCGTGGGCTTTGGGAATTGGCTCTCAGTGAGCACACCCCCTCCGAGAATATTAATGTCAGGAGCACTGAGGAAGCGGTACATCCCAAAAGTCATTGCAAGAACTGTGATTTCTTTCCGCTTTCTCTCATTTAAGGGTACAGTATCATACAAATATTCAGGAGATAAGTGAACTTGGAGATTATTTTGTGTTACCAAACTATTTTTTGATAGTGCCTATACTGATTTCATATTAAAATGATAAGAACTTCTGTCATTTTTCATGTTCAGCCTCCCGATCTGATTGAGAAAATATGATATTTCCCTTTCTTGACATTGAGATGCAATTCACCCACATGGTAGAGACGCTGGATTTCTACATTAGAAGGTCGGGGCCATCCTGGAAATTTAGACAGACAGACAGACGTAATTTATTCATCACAAATTGGAAAATGATTGTGTTACAGCAGCAGCATTTCCCAAGACCCTGTGCTCGAAGTGGGTCGGCACTCAACGGTACGCAGTACCGGCACTTCTACATTTTGGTCGCTGGCGTACCGGGACTTCTCATAAGCTGCCGGTACTCTTCTCGTCCCTCTCCATATCAGGTTCTCTGCAAGATTCAGCGTATTTGCGCCGCGCCTCATAAGCCGTATGAATACAATAACAATGTGGAGAGGATGACGCACGACACGAGGGAGGGGGGGATGAGAACGAGGGTGCTGTAAATTATTGCTACAATGTTCAAGTCCTTTTTGTAAAAATAAGTAGTAGACGCTTTGTCGTAACTTTTTTTTTTATTTGTGAACAAAAATAAGAAGAATTGAATGTTCAGACGAAGGCTGTGATAAATAATCAAATGCATTTAATTAGTAATAATATATGCTAATTATACTAATACATATAATGGTCCAAAATGATGTAAAATTGCATAGTTTTAGATCAAAGAACTTCAAATTTTCTTGGGGCAGGACCCCCTAAACCCAATATCTCCTAGTATCTTTTATTCACTGTAAAACTTCAGAATGTGTCTCTGTATAATATGTACGAATATCCTGACTGGGACTCTGCTCCTAAAACCTGAATGAAGAGCTCACACACCTCAGCTCTGCGTGCATACCTCCCTGTCTGTGTGGCTGCTGTTGATTCCAGCCTATAGGCATCCTATAATAGGCCTATATTATAGAGTGATACTACAGCCACACACAACCTTAACCCTATAATGTTCCAGTTGGAATATTATTGGAGTATTATAGGCCTACTATAGAAGATGCATAGCCCAAGTATTGTAATAATATAGCAATAACACTAGAGCTGATTATGACTGACACAGTATAAAGTGTTTAAAGAAATAATAATAGGAATAAGTCGCAAGAGATTGCTAATACCGACCGATACACCAACATGTGAATAAGGGGAGTACCGCCACTTCCAAGCCCCAACCTGTTGAGTGAAAGTGGAGCAGGGTGGTCAGATCCCTGCATCTCCCCCCCCCCCGCTCACTCCCACATCTGGAGCATCTGCAGGGTCACTTGTCCTTTCATCTCCCCTGCTGCCACTTCACTTGCTCTCCACAGGATGGCGTTGCTGTGCTGCAGCAGAGCCCCGGCTGACCAACCAGAGAGCCGGCAGCCCCGCAGTCACTCAGCGGCCCGGCCAATTGAATCACAGGGGCCACATCAGCACTCAGGAAGCAGCTACCTAAACTGCCTGGCTGATAGTCATCTCTTGCTCTGCTCCGAAACCCCCCTCCCCCGCCGGCCCTCCAAACACTCACACACATATTCACATTAACAAACAGCTCTGCCTGTGCCAGCTCTCATTATTCTCTGTTTAAACTCAATTCAGTAAGCAGCTGCGTTGTTTTTTCCTCCACCTCTCCATGTGCTGAGCTCGTATTTGACCAGCTAATGAGTCACGTACATGTAACCGTTCATAGGACTCCCCAAAGCATGAGCACACACACTCCTGAGGTTTGCGATATGAGGCACAAAGGGACCCGACACACACTCGGCTCTCCCCTTCATCCTGCCCCAAGCCCCAAGCAGTTAGAGAGGAAGATGTGCTGATACAAGGAGGAGGTGGAGCAACTGGGCTGGCCGACAACAAAGCCACCCTCTGTCTTATTGCTGCAGCAAATGCACACCAGTGATTCTAGTTATCCATGGTGCTCTGTTTGTTGTATGTGAGAGCGAGAGGGAGAGGGAGAGAGAGGGAGAGGGAGGAATGGATGTTTGTACTTTGCATTTAAATTATACCCCAGATTATGCATCTTGATTCACAGTATGCTGCTGAATTTGTAATGCGAAATAACAACGTGCCCCCTGTTCATTTGATCAATTTCCTGGTCTGTGAGAGTTTTGCCACTGCTCTCATTTCCAGGGGTGGTGTAAACTTTTGAATGGGGAGAGCAAAACTGGGGCACATTTTTAAAGAAGGGGGGGCACGTTTGTAAAAAGAGTAAAAAAAAAAGACTCAAATTTTAGCCCTGCATGGTGCATTATTTATGCAGTGTAATAAATGCATGACAGATAAACAACATTAAATATTCTAATATGAATTAATATGAATAAATAGCTGCTATTTGTAACTCCAAATAGCCTACGGCCATGGAGAGATTAGGAGACAATGGGCCCCCTGGACACAGACATGTAAACAGTCCCCCACCCCTCCTACACAGGAGCAACACCCCCCAGACTGATAGAGACAACTGCACCGTTTGTAGCCATTTTATGTCTCTTTGAGGTCGTTTTGCATCTCTTTGTAGCTTTAGTGCTTGTCTTTGTGGTCGTTTTGTGTTTCTTTGTGGTTGTTTTACCTCTCTTTATGGCCATTTTGTTCCTCTTTGTAGCTTTTGTGCTTCTCTTTGTGGTCGTTTTGTGTTTCTTTGTGGTTGTTTTGCGTCTCTTTGTGGTTGTTTTGTGTCTGTGTTTGTTTTGATTATCTTTGTGGTTCTTTTGCGTCTCTTTGTGGTTCTTTTGTGTCTCTGTGGTTGTTTTGTGTCTCTTTTGTTTGTTTTGCTTCTTTTTGTGAATGTTTTGTGTCTATTTGTGGTTGTTTTGTGTCTCTCTGTGGTTGTTTTGCTTCTTTTTGTGATTGTTTTGCTTCTTTTTCTGGTTGTTTTGTGTCTCTTTGTGGTTGTTTTGCATCTCTTTGTGGTTCTTTTGTGTCTCTTTGTGGTTGTTTTCTGTCTCTTTTGTGGTTGTTTTGCTTCTTTTTGTGATTGTTTTGTGTCTATTTGTGGTTGTTTTGTGTCTCTCTGTGGTTGTTTTGCTTCTTTTTGTGGTTGTTTTGCTTCTTTTTGTGGTTGTTTTGTGTTTCTTTGTGGTTGTTTTGCTTCTCTTTGTGGTTGTTTTGTGTCTCTTTGTGGTTGTTTTGTGTCTCTTTGTGGTTGTTTTGCTTCTCTTTGTGGTTGTTTTGTTTCTCTTTGTAGTTGTTTTGCTTCTCTTTATGGTTGTTTTGCGTCTCTTTGTGGTTCTTTTGTGTCTCTTTGTGGTTGTTTTGTGTCTCTTTTGTGGTTGTTTTGCTTCTCTTTGTGGTTGTTTTGTGTCTCTTTTGTGGTTGTTTTGCTTCTCTTTGTGGTTGTTTTGTGTCTATTTGTGGTTGTTTTGCTTCTCTTTGTGGTTGTTTTGTGTCTATTTGTGGTTGTTTTGCTTCTCTTTGTAGTTGTTTTATTTCTCTTTGTAGTCATTTTGTTTCTCTTTGTGATGGTTTTGTTTCTCATTTTGGTTGTATTGTATCTTGTGGTAATTTTATTTCTCTTTACGTTTGTTTTGTTTGTCTTTGGGTTGCTTTGCATCTCTTTGTGGTCATTTTGCATCTCTGTTGTTGTGTTCTCATGGTGGTCATTTTGCATCTCTTTGGAGTTTTTTTGCATCTCTTTGTAGTTGTTGTGCTTCTCTTTGTGGTCATTTTGCGTCTCTTTGTGGTTGTTTTGTTTCTATTTGTTGTTGTTTTGGATTTCTTTACGGATGTTTTGTTGAGGATGTGGCTTGACCTGAGCAGGGATGAGGCCGGAGCGTTGGCCAGGAGTGGCACAGGGCCCCCTGGAATCTGATTGCCCAGCCCTCTGGCCCCAACTCTGCTTGTTACAAGCACTGTTCCGCCGAGATCTGTCGCCGCACAGCCACGTGCGCCTATACTATGGCACACACTCACTAGAAATGCACACCAACAATATCTCACTGTCAATGCCACCACGCTTTGATGCTCGCCTTCTCCTCAACATGAGAGGAGCTGGGAATTCATTTTAAACAAACGCGGGTCGTTTGAAACTCAATGCCATTTTTTTCCCTCCCTCCCGTCTCCAGAAATGTAATTCAAGGAAGGACATAGCTGCAGGACATTTTGACGGCGCCGAGCTCCGAACCCCCTTCTGTTGTGTGTCGTTATGTACACAGTGGCCTTTTATATATGAGAAAGACTTGATAAATGACAGAGAGGCACAATCTAATTTAGCACAAACGCATCACATCTTTTGTGTGAACACACAACGTTTATGAGGCAATGTGATTGATGATTACATCCGAGCAGAAGTGGCAGTGGAATAACATTATTCACCTTAGCTTTGTCCTCCTCAGGCGGAGCAGCAGTGGTAGAGTTATCTTCGCTATCATTAGTCAAGGGTGAGATTGTGGCGATTCTTTACATGAAAACAATCTCAACTCGGAGGATGTAGATGAGTAATGGGAAGCTGGGGAAGAGCTGGCGAGGAAGGAATATTGTCTGGCCTAGTTAACGTGTGATTTTCTTCCTTCCATTACCTCAAGTCAAATAAAACTAGTGCAGAGGATTTCTGCTGAAAATATGAAAAGCTCATGAATGTACCGGCATGGTGGGTAGATACGGATGAGTGCAAATTTACCCAAAGTGGATGTGGGGGATGGAGGGAAAAAAAGAAGGCCTTTTTTCTGTGTGTCAGGCGTAACTCTAATTATGGCTTCGTTAATTAGTGTATCTCAATGTGGACTCGCTTGGAAGGAGGCCACTTAGCTCAGCTTTTTCTCCCCATATCCCCTTTCCCAAATCACGGCTGAGCTCCTTTCCCTCTTCCCCTCTTCCTCTCCTCGCCTCCCTCCTCCTATCCTATCCCATCCCATTCCTGTCCGCGTGTCTTGACAGCTCATAAGGCAAAGCAGCATATCAAAGCAGACTGAGCCATCGTAGCCCTTAACCAAGCATCTTTTTGCTTCAAATTGCTTCCTGAGGAAAGGGAGAAATAAGATAAGAAGGCAGAGAGAGAGAAGAGGAGGAGGAGGAGGAGGATGAATCAGGGCCATACTGAGCAGTCCTCTCCACGAGATGGAGAGAACAGAGTAAAAGTTGAAATGTATAACACAGGCTGTTGCCCTTATTTCTCTGGGGGTGTCGGTTGAAGCCTCTGTGAGCTGAGGTGAGAGACGTCAGCATCCCCCCTCTCCTCTCCCAACCACCCGGAGAAATTAAGTCCCATCTCAGTGACGAGATCAGGGAATAGACACATGTCACGCCGCCGCAAATTGAAGTCCTCAGTCTGTATTTACTGGAGCAGAGCCCTCTGTGCACACAGGGAGCCCCGCAACGTGCACACTCGCGCATGAGAACACCATGCATTTCCACCACCGACCCCCCCCACCTCCCCCAACTCCTAAAGTCGCGGCTGCTATTCGAGCTCAGCGGTACTGCAAGATGCTGCATAAATTAAGTCGCTGGAGGGAGCGAAGACGGGGGAGCGAGCGCCGTCTGCCTCTGCCGGATCGTATTAGCTCCCGGGGCCTTGTTGGCGGAGAAGAAACTTCTGTCGAGACCAGGGCCACACCTTCTGCTCTCTGGGTCTTCATTAAGGCCCGCTGACTTGTCTCCGGGGGGG
>CAKALU010067965.1:49961-67453 GCA_916700995.1 Hozukius guyotensis | reverse complement strand
CCCCCCCCCCCCCCCCCCAGACTTTGTTTACAGCCCCGTTACATCCAGAACTCGGAAATGAGGAAGTGGAGAAATGCAGATTTGTGTCAAATCGTTCACTTTTTGTGTGCAAAATGTGTTGTTTTCTATGTTGCTTCGTTATATTTTGTACCAGACTGAGAGAAGCAGGCAAAGGTTGGGTAAGGGGGGACGAGGGGAAGTGTGCTGTTTGGCTGCCCCCCCGATGTCAAAGGCAGCCACAGTGATTGCAGCACTGACCCTTCTCTTTCACCTTTCGACTCGTCCCGCCGCTTTGCAGAGACAAACACTCCGAGGCTGAGATTGTCTCCATTGGCTCGCCGCCTTGCAACCCCGTTATTTTCTGCAGCCGCCGGTTCAGAAAGTCTGGAGGGGTGAATAAATACATTTAAAAAAAAAAAAAGCTGTGGTTGTGTCTGCTGATCGTGGTGGCTGAGGAAAGGAAAGGGGGGTAGAGAGTTTAGGGAGATATTGGGAGGGGAGGGGAGGTGGGCGACAGGATGTGTGCTATTTCAGACATGGTGCTTTTTCAGGCCAACTGTGCCCTCATTGTTCTAACCACTGCCGGTAATGACTTCACCGTGGCTTCCTGTCACATGATGATGACTCTACTGACCCCATTAGTGATGCAACAAGTGACCCTGGTTCAGATCAGATGGATGACTTCACTGAGATGTTTTGTTTCCTTCAGAAAGTGTGAAGATTCTTTTTCAAAGTTCCTCAGGGGAATCAAGGCACTTCAGAAGAACTTAATGATACATACTGTCCTTAACTTAACTGTACTGAATGTACAACGGAGTCTTCACATGTTGACGACCATAGGTTGAAATTTAATGATCTGGTTTAAAAACAAATGGAGCCCACTTCCCTCATCCATGAAACAATACTATATTGGACGTTCTTACTATAACCAATATGGAAATGGTGTGGTCATAAAGGCCAATAGGAAGGATGAGGATACATGGAATTTGATGTTGAACAAGGTCCGCTCCTCCTCACCTCTCTTCATTTCATGGACTTCTACAGTTTAAAGTTGGCCATCATTCAGTATTCCAAAGAGAAGTTAATCAAGATATATTCTGAGTCCCTGTCAAGGCAGCAAACGAGGAGAGCACAAGCCTTGGGTGGCGTTTCAGCATTTATTTTGTACCATGTACACCATGTTTCCCTCCACCTTCTAGCATCCCAACCAGACTGATATCTACCTGCCTTATACTGTATATAGGAGTCTGCTCACCTAATAATAAAACCATTACCAAAATTGCCGAAATGGGTTTTTTCAGGAGGGTGGCTGGCGTCTCTCTTAGAGATAAGGTGAGAAGCTCAGTCATCCGTGAGGGACTCGGAGAAGAGCCGCTGCTCCTTTGCTTTGAAAGGAGCAAGCTGAGGTGGTTCGGGCATCTGGTAAGGATGCTCCACCTTGGTGCCTCCCTAGGGAGGTGTTCCAGGCACGACCAGCTGGGAGGAGGCCACGGGGAAGACCCAGGACTAGGTGGAGATATTATATCTCCACACTGGCCTGGGAACGCCTCGGGATCCCCCAGTCAGAGCTGGTTAATGTGGCCCGGGAAAGGGAAGTTTGGGGTCCCCTGATGGAGCTGTTGCCCCCGCGACCCGACCCCGGATAAGCGGTTGAAGATGACTGACTGACATGACATTACCAAAAAATATATATTATCTTAATAAATATGTGCAAACCTAAATATATCTGATAATAAATATCTTACATAAGGAAATACATTTGAAACCCTACAGCCGACCTTGCCCTAACCCACTTCCCACTGATTTTTACCCTCCCGGAACTATTTAACTCTGTGCAAGCCCCCGGGGAACTCTTTTGCCAGAACCCCCTTGGAGAAGGAGACAGGCAAGTTCATGCATGACATACAAATGACCATTCCATTATTAATCCCAACATGTTGCTACCACTGAGTTTTACATCAATGGGCATTTTAATGCAAATTTGCTCACACACAGGTGAACGACGAAGTGGAAACACCAGACTCACGCGACTGCAATACACAAATTCATTAATAAATACATTTGTTAAAATACCATGTGTATTTATTTAACCCAGTTACAAACATGTGCAAATAAGTGTGTTCAATTAACCATTTGTGTATGGTGATCATATTTACTATTACTCAACATCTAGTAACAGCAAGCTGTCGTTACAGTCCCCTGTGTGCTAGGTGCAAAAATCAAACAGGGTCCCTCATCCACACTTATTGGACCCTGTAAAAGGTGTTTAGGATCCCATAGAACACATTTCCACTTACATCAATATTTAGAATAGTTGTTGATGAAACTAATCTTCCACTATATAAATTAAATGCTTTTGCGTCTCTGATTGCCAAGGGGCAGATCTGGTGGGGGGGCAGATGGGGCCAGTGCCCTCGTAATATTAAGCCTGGTAACCCAAACCCATGTGGGTGGTAAATGGATTACATTTATTTAGCACTTGTGTAGTCTTAGCGATTCACCCATTCACACAAACATTCACACACTGGTGGCAGAGGCTGCCATATTAGGTGCCACCTGTTCCTCACGAGCAATAAACATTCACACGTACACTCACAGCAATTTGGGGTTCAGTATCTTGCCCAAGGACGCTTCGACATGCAGACTGCAGGGGCCCGGGTTCAAACCACCGACCTTCCGATTAGTGGACGACCGCTCTACTAAAATTGCATGTGGTCCCAGCCTGGCCCACCCATTTGAAATGGTCTACATCCGCCTCTTTACCAGATGAGTAATCCTTCTGAGATGTAAGGATGAAACATCGCCCGCCTGTACCCATTGGATCAGGGATCTAATGCAGTTTTTTTACAGTTAGAGAAAGACTCACTCTGAGGGGATCTGCTGATTAATGTTGGAAGGCCTGGCAGCCATTAATCACCCATGTCAAGTTTCCCAAGCTGGATAACACACTCTGGATGTGGGACGCCCCTTAGGGTTTAAGACGGCGACTATGAACTGCAACATCTCCGGTTGTAGCCTGAGTGGAGACTTCTGTTCTCTCTCTTTCTCTCTCTCTCTCCATTTCCTGTCATCTCTTCAGGTCATTTATGAAGGGTGTAATGTATGCTGTGACATTACATTGGAACCCTTTTTTAACTTTTATTTAGCCTTTTATTTCCTTCCTCTTTTTGCATCCTTTGTGCGTGATCAGTGGGCAACTCTGGGGTCTGAGAAATGAAGCCAATGTGGAAGTGCCTTGAACGTGCACTCTTTCTAATAGCCAGCAGGGGGCGACTCATCTGGTTGAAAAAAGAAGTCTCTGAGAAAATGAGCCTACTTCTCACTTGATTTATTACCTCAGTAAACATTGTAAACATGAGTTTATGGTCTCAATCGCTAGTTTCAAGTCTTCTTCAATACAGCATGATGTTCATTTAGTAAAATATGGTCCCATAATGGCTATGGCTGTGGCTCAGAGCGGGTCGTCCACCAATCAGAAAGTTGGCAGTTCGATCCCCGGCTCCTTCAGTCCACATATTGAAGTGTTCTTGGTCTTGTGTGAATGCATATTTAGATTAGATCCTGATTGGCAGCCTGTATGAATTAGTGAATGCTGACATGTAGTGTAAAGTGCTTTGAGTGGCGGGAAGACTAGAGAGGCGCTATATATAAATGCAAATCCATTTACCATTTGAGTCCATTTAGAGTCAAATAGACCATAAAGCAGGGTATACTTTAGGGGGTGGCTACCTTGTGATTGGCAGGTCGCTACCACGGCGTTGTCCGGTCTGTGTGATGGTCTGTTTTAAGATAAAAAAGCAAAAAATAAACCTTAAAATGATGTAAATACATTTATTAAACTAGCCTTATGACATACATTTAACCTCAACCCTAAACCCAACTCTTAAAACTAAACCAACGTTAGGACTAATAACCAGCAGCACAGTACTGTATATTCTCAGTTGAAGGACATTTGTGCATTTGGAGGTACAACATTACACAGTACAGTACACACACAAACATGAATGAAACCGTCCCTTGTCTCTACCAACTGTCTCACATGCCCAGCAGCAGACTGCGGCTTTGTTCGGAGGATCATATCAAATCTTGTCATTAGGCTTTGTTACCAGGACAACAGCATCGCTCCAGCATCGTCTATGCCAAAGCCTGTCAGGACAGCAGCAGTGGTAGCAACGGAACAAATGTACCTATAGATGAAAAATAAAATAAACATAGGTCCAGAATTCATGACAGAAAGCCTTCTGCTGCGGATGACCTGCTGGTTTACAGGGACCCGGGCCCCGGTGCTATCGACTATAGTGTGTGATGAGCCTGTCAAGTGGAGAGCGCTTCTGTATTCTCGCCAGATGTGCGCTCTTGTTTTTTTGCCCCTGACATTGTGTGAGAAAGCCAAGGCTGTGAGTTCACAGCTCCGATAAAGACCGGAATAATTGGCACGTGGTTACGTAATGTGAGTCGTATGAGCCCATATACAGCGGTGTTGTATAATTCATTGCACTAGTGGAATATGTAAAAGCACTGCTCCAATCCCCTTTAGGTCTAATTAAAAGACTATCAGCCTTTTTACAATGAAAACTCCAGGGGATACAGTGTAATCACGTATTAATAGAATGATTACTAAAGAAATAAAGCTCCTTACACAGATAAGAGCTGCTGAATTTATAGCACAAAGCCACCCGAAAAAAGGAATTCATATAAGTGTTATTCCTATGATCTTGGTTGAGCTCAAAATTTGTGAACATGAACAAGCCTTTCCCAAAAGTCACAAAGGGAGAGTCGGATCGTGCGGATTGGGTTGGCAGCTGACTTTTTAGAAGGATGGATGGATTTATACTCATAGTGACTGTTTTCTTAATAATCATAACTGTGAGCACAATTGTGATGAAGCTCGTTTGGGTGCCGAGGCAAGAGACGACTAATCCACAAATTTGGATTCGCGTTCGATGCCACTTAAGCAATTGCAGGTTTTGTCTCTTTATCAAATCACAGATTCAATCAAGTTTTGTTTCCAATAGAGAGTCATCCATACTCACAAATACTTTAAAATTCTAACCAAACAACACTAATGCCTCATTTCCACTATAAATGTTTCAGCTCGACTCGACTCAACTCACTTTTTGATATTATATAATATAATTCTAATCTCTATAAAAAGAATCTGCAGTCACATGTAGAATCTATAGGCAATGGGATAAGATTTTAGTATTGGAAGCGTTCTAGTTTCCGTTTGTAGTCCGAGTAGTATTGACCAATCATATTTGAGCAGGCTTTGGTTGAATGCAGGTTAACGGTCCGTGTGGAGAACAAAAGAGGCGGAGCGCATTGGCCGAAATGCAATCTCAGAACCCACCGGATATCGTCTGATGATTTAGCTTTTCATTGCTTTAAAATTAGCTTGTAAACTAGCTACTTGTGAAACACTCCAGTTGTACACATCATCTCTCAACTCGAACTCCAGTCTCGCGTCTCAAGTTGCTAATCGGACTGTAAACAATGAGCAGCACACAAAAGAGGAAGTCTTGGTCAAGATATCCACTGGCTACACCGGAACCCCAGAAATATAGCCCCTTGCCCCCAGAGGCTTATCCGTCGTAAGACGGATAGCTGTTGGGTTCCAAGATTGCTAGGTCCTTTTCTCTATTTCATTTCCCACTGCGGATAGTACCCCCTCAGTGTAGGCAAAGAACGTATATTGCCAAGAAATTAAAGTCAATTGTTTGTTCCATTCCAACACCAGAACCCAGCAACAAAGCTAAGCTTCCGCCATTTTGGACTGAAAGCGACAACCGGATGCCAGTAAAACGCTCGCCTAAAAAGTGCCGTACAAAAGTAAAACCAAATTATTTCTATTCTGTTGTCATATTCTACCAAAATGGCCTGTGTTAAACAATAAAATATTATAAATATAATAAGCATTTTCAGTCCAAAATGGTAGCAGCAGCTGTTGTCAAAAAAACACCAGAGTTTTGTCTCTTTGCTTGTATACTCTTTGGTGTAGGGTGGGATTCTCAGCTGATTGCTGTAGCGACGCAATAAGTACCTTTGTTACAGAAAATAAGCACACTTGTTACATAACTTGTGTACACTGCGTTAGTTAAGTAAGCAAGTTACAGAAGTACGGTAAAATAGGTCAACTTTGACTTGGTTTCACACGGGACACAAACACCGATCTCCTGGGTGAAAGTCTTGTGTTTGTTTGACCCATCCTTACACCCCAACCTCCTCCCTAAGCGGTCTTTCTCGCTCTTTATACCACGTCAGTGGCTCTGACCGTCTCTGTGTCTGTATTTGATGAGTTGGGAGTGAGAACGGGTTGATTCTAACCAAATTTAGCCTCAGAGGTGAACGGTACGCCACAATGCTAGCAGGAAAAGCGACTGGAAGAATCAGCTGCAGGATATTGATCCAAAAGTTGATCCAGTTTTATTTCAGTAATAAATACAATTTCATGGAAACACCTAGTTCAACTTCAAGTAAAATGTATCTGCATAGCACCAAATTATACAACTGCAGTTCAAGTGCTTTGCAGGATCGTAAGACATTAACACAAAAATAGCAAAGCATTACAAGAAACCGAACAAATGAAAACGAGAAGAAAAGGAGAGAGCACTTATAACGGCGGAGTATGAAAATAGAGACAGAGGAGCAGTAATTAAGACAGAAATAAATTGTTAATGAGGATGCTAAAATGGATCAAAAGGTCTTGGGGGCTGCTTTTCAATGAACTGAGTGTAGGTGTATGTCTCAGATCAGCAGGTCAGCTGTTCCGTGCTATTAGGTGCATGCATGCTGAATACAATCTCACCAGATTTAGAGTAAGCTCCAGGGATATGAAAGAGATACAGCTGCTACCTTGAGGCCTGAGAGATCTGCTGGGTTTGTAGATTGAGAGCATGTCTGATATACACTGTGGAGCCAGGGTATTTACAGCTTTTTACACAGCAGGATCTTAAACTCACTTCTAAAAGCAGATAGCCAGTGGATGTTTGAGAGGACTAAGAAGTCCGGAGATGTGGTCTGATTTCTTTTGTCATTGTTAAAACGTTGACCATTGAATTTGGCTGTTGCATGTGGTAACAGTTATACAATTTGGATTTTTTTTTTCAGCACATACAATCTTCAGAACACAAATGCAGCTGAGGCCGATGGGAATGAATTTAGTCTTGAAGGTCATAAATTAAAGACAAATTCAAATTGATGGTGGTGCTGTATGAAAACTCAAAGGATCGCCAAAATTAATACAATTCATCATCTGGGGACCATGAAAGGCTGTAAGTCATGTCATTTCATTGCAATCCATACAATACATATATATATATTTGATATTTCAGTTTAGACCAAAGTGTTGGACCAATTTATCAACAGACATTGCCATCCTTAGAGCTACATAACAGCTAAAAATCCCAGCCTAAAGCAGTCTTGGCAAAAATTATTAAATTCAATTTTGATGATTGAACTCTACTCTGAATGTAATGGACTGTCAAATTATTCAGGGTCTTTACCTGATTCAGACAAAATACATAGCTCAACATCACATTAAAGTTACTTTTAACTGGTTAATAGGGCTGGGACGATACGACACCTATCTCCAGATTCAATACTATCACGATACTTGGGTGCCGATTTGATATGTATTGCGATCTGATATTATGATTTATTGCGATTTTTGTTAACTTTTTTAACACTAGACCATGTGAAAATGTTTAATCCAACACTTCTAGGAACTTTTACTTTGGAAAATATCTAAATTGATGCAGTAAAAATTTTTGATTTTCAGCATGTATGTAGTCAGAGATGTCCTGAAGTCAAATATATCAGTCATCATCAGGCATTATTTGTTAGTTTTTTCCAGCAACCCAAAAATCAAAGAGTAAAGACATTTCCCTCACAAATTAGTGGTATTTTCTTTTTTAATTCATAAGGGACATGTAATGTTTTATACCTCCGGTGAATATAATCCGATCAATCTTATTTCCATATATGTATTGTGTTTTGTTTATATGTTTTGTTTTTTTATTTTGAAAACCAGACGTAAGTCACACATGTACTGTAGACCTCCGCTAACTTCGACAAGTCCGTCGCTAGCTCTCCTGTCAGCTCTGTTCTCTTTATACATTAACATAAACATACGTTTCCTGTCCATGACAGAGTTAGCATGCAGCTTTAGCCATCATGTCTAGCTCTGCTTTTCTTTGGCAATGTGTGAAACCCAAAGTGTTTCCATACTTCCATACAGCGGGGCCTCCGGCAGCAACCAGCCCGCCGCGGGCAGACCTAGATCCGGCTTCGCTACAGTCTTCGACCTGCAGTCGGAGCTCCGACAGGAGGTGGAGAGCTCCGCGCCCAGCAGCAGCGGCTCCTCCTCCGGCCAGGAGCAGAGCTTCACCTATAGCTGCTCTGCTGGTCCCCACTGGGTGCCAACACCGACACCACGCTGCTGGAGGCCCAGGCCGTATCGCTTGGCCCGCTGGAGGGAAGAAAGACACGGGGAAACCAGAACCAGGACTGCACGGGGCAGACTGTCAGACCCTATTGCAGTAAAATGAGAGGTTTTCTAAGGGGACGTTGATGCTCAGAAACACTATCTCATTTGTCCACTGGGACGCCAAAATCAACACAAAATGAAAGTTCCTCGTAGTGTCTTTATGTAGGAATAAGTACGTTTGGAAACTGATTGAGTGAATTATGCTGCTGGGAATCATTATTATCTTTAATCATTACGAAAACGTATATTCATTCTGGGTGGAGTCTGAATGCTGAGTGTTGGTATCAGTGTGAGGAGTTGCACACAGCATGCCACAGGTGCAGCTAACTGGGCTAATAATGAGCATGCTCCTCAGTGATTGGCTTCTGAGTAAGTGATGAGGAGTAGTCATTTCAGGCTTGACTGACTGCTGTGAACCAGGAGAGTTGCCACTTGAACTTTAAAAATAAGAGAGAGAGGCATGGCTCCGAGGAGTAATGGATCAAGAAGTGAGTGAGTGTAGTCTTCCTGATTGAACTCAACAACCTTCATTTAAATTACAAATCAATCTGCTGAATACATGTAAAAATGAATGAAATGAAAATAGTTGTTGGTTCAAACACAAATAGTTTAAAGATCCAGGAACTTATTATGATATTATTTGACATTAAAATGAACGTTTGAGTGACATGTATCAATCAGATTGTCCAGTTTATTGACTGACTTGCTGCCTGGCTTGTTGCCTCACTTGTCAAACTGTTCACGTCGTCCCAATCCATTGACAAGGATTTGGATGTTCATCAGTGAGTGAAGCAATTAGGCTACATTACAAGGTTTTGAAAGTACTAACAATGAGAGTACTCTTGAATTGATAAAAGTGTCACTTTTGATAAAAGTGTCACTTCTATCAATTGCAGGCAAATGACACAGTGAATGGCTAAATGTCAACGTCAAGTTTCTCAATTATTTTACTGCTACTACTCATTTGTGTACGGTGATGATTTAGCTGATTCAGAAATGAAATTAGCACGTTTTAGAGAGGCACTGATCTCATCTGATTCGAGCACGATGGTGGTTGCATTAATAGTAGTGGTGCTGTAGTTAGGAGTAGTTGTATTCAATAATTGTTTTGCAAAGTGGTGACTAGTTGTTCACTATAGCTGCAAAGGCTTTGGGCAAGTTGTCTGTGGTGGCCATAGACTATATATAAGAAGTGGACGTAGTCACCGTAACGTCACCCATTGGTTTGTGGACTGCCGTTTTGAAGCTTCGAGTTTTGCATTTTGTCCGTCGCCATGTTGGTTTTTGGCCATTGCCATCTTGTATTTTTGCAAACAGAAGTGACACTAGAGGGTGGAACTAGATGAATGCTGAATAAGACATTTTTATAGGCAACCAAAAAGGTTATAATTAACTTTCAAGAACTGAAAACACACTGTGAAAGAGTTAAAGTTGTAAGACGAAAACACAGACAAAAAAATACCCTGCTTTATGGTCTATTTGACTCTAAATGGGACCATAATTTACTAAATGAACATCATGCTGTATTGAAGAAGACTTGAAACTAGTGATTGAGACCATAAACTCATGTTTACAATGTTTACTGAAGTAATAAATCAAGTGAGAAGTAGGCTCATTTTCTCATAGATTTCTAAACAATCAGACTTGTTTTTGCAACCAGAGGAGTCGCCCCCTGCTGGCTATTAGAAAGAATGCAAGTTTAAGGCACGTCAGCATTGGCTTCGCTTTTCAAACCCAGTAGAAGTAGCCCACTGGTGGTGGCTGAGCATGTTTACTGGTTTCCAATTGCAGCGCCTGTTGTGTTTTTGTCGGCTGGTTCACAGTTCGGCTATTAAGAGGGTGATGTCTTTGATAATGTTAGTCCTGTAACCAGATCATGTATCTGTGGTTGTTGCCATGCTGGTGTTAACTGGTCGCTAGCTGTGCGAGCTGGTTGCTATAGTTGCAGTAATTGATTTTGGATGGTGATACTTATTCAAACTGAAACTCTCTTTTAAAGACAATCACAACACATGCAGCCGATCTCATTTATCTTCTCTCTCACACACAAAACATACAGGCTCCCACGCATTTGGCCCCGCAGATCTCCCACCAGTGTTGTTGTCAGTCTCGTCACACCCCAGTGCCCTATACAGGATAAAAACCCCAGCCCACGTTGACTGAAGAAAGACCAGCGCAGGTTTCATAATTGGAGAGAACGAGGAGCAGAGGAGGATGCAATTGCAATCAGACTCGGAGAAGAATGAGACCTTAATTAGACATTCTTCTCGTTCTATCTATAGGCTTTTCCTTCGAGCTCCTCTCTTTCCCCTCGCCTGCAAACCTACAGTATCGGTGAATTCTAATTAGAGAGCACTTGATGAGAGCGTGTGCTCGCTGTGGCCTAGATAGGCCGGCTTCATCGGTATGAGCTCCGGTGCTCCGGTGCGGTTGGTCCCACGCTGTGCCATCAAACGAAAGCACCAGTCTCTGAGGGGTGCTGGAAAAAGGGGCAGGAGGAGGAGGGAGAAGACAGGGTGAGGTACATGGAGAGATAACAAGACTGGGCATCGCCAGGGGTGGCGACACAGGGGAGGGAGAGACTAGATCTGAGAGGTACATTAGTGAGGCTGGTGTGTTTGAAGTGGATGTGTGTGTGCGTGTGTTTGTGAGATGTTTGCGACGTGGCGGAGTGTGTGAGATTGTTGGAGTGGGTATACGGAGTAGGAGATAGTGAGTGTATCTCCTGCGGTGTGACGGCTGGTCAGAACAGCTAGGCTCTCCAGTCTCACAGTGACACTCTCTCCCCAAAATCCTTCACTTCAGTTAGACGTCGGATGTCGGCTTGTCTGGCCAGGCCTCGTTTGATTGACCCCTCACGGAGGAACTAAGAGTGCATGCACGCTCAGACAGATACATTTGACAGTGCATCCTTCCTCCCTGTCTTGGCCCTGCGTCGAGTGCCTGAAGTGGAAAAAAAGAAGTTCCAGTACTATTCGCATATTGGTGTGCGTATTGGCTGGTATCAGCAATCTCTTGCTACTTATTCCTGTTTATTCATTATTTCTTTGAGCATGTTATACTGTGTCAGTCACAATCAGCTGTGGTTTACTATCATACTTGGGCTATGCATCTTCTATAGTATGCCTACAGTATAATACACCAATAATTCCAATTGGAACATTATAGTAATAAAGTGGTCTCTATAATATATTAGGATGTCTATATCCTGGAATCAACAGCAGCCAGACAGACAGACAGGCAGGTATGCATGCTAGCTGAGGTGTGAGCTTTTCATTCCGGTTTTAGGAGCAGTGTCCCAGTCAGGATGCTCCTACAGATTATGCAGCAGGATAAAGAGACAAATTCTGAATTTCTACAGTGAATAAAAGATACCAGGAGATAGAAAATGTGAAGGTTTTTCATAATTATCACTAGTTAAATGATTATTTTATTATTTACACATATCATAGCCTTCGTCTGAACATTTAATTCTTCCGGAAATGTTTGTCCTGTAAAAATCATATTCTGTAGGCCTAAATCAGAAGAGCAGATTCAGAAAACTTTTGAATAATATTTCATTAAAGCTTCTGTAGTTAAAAATATTTTGGCATCATTAGGCACAAAACAGAGATAACTAGACTTCTGCACCTCCTCAAATATTATATCTTACAGAGTGTTAAAATCCTTAGGTAAAGTAATTATATAAATATATAAAAAATAAATGAATAAATAAACAAATAAATGTCTCATTGAATGTAGCAAAA
This sequence comes from Hozukius guyotensis, assembly GCA_916700995.1. Lineage (NCBI taxonomy): Eukaryota > Metazoa > Chordata > Actinopteri > Perciformes > Sebastidae > Hozukius > Hozukius guyotensis. The sequence goes on along the minus strand of CAKALU010067965.1, from coordinate 55,222 downwards.
ATAATATTAAAAAGAAACGTAGCCATTCGTTAATTGATAAAATGTGACATGAATTGATATTTCTGTTTTAATTTGTTTCTTTATTTATGTATTTTGTATAAATTCCCTTCTTTATTTACTCTTTATTTATTTTCTCTCTTCTTTTATTTATTTATGTATTTCCTTTTATCAATTTTTAAATGTATTGTTTTTTTCATTTCTATTTTTTTCTTTAATATTTATTTTTAAATGTGTGTATTTATTAATGTATTTATGCCCTTATTTATTTTCTTCTGCATGATTTTCCCTGTGCATTTCATCCCTTATTTATTTCCCCAAACTTATTTATTTATGTATTCTTTTCTTTATACATTTCTTTACACATTTCTTTATGCATTTTTGTATCAGGTCATTTATTTATTTATTTATTCATTTATTTTTTATTTTGGCAGGTTCCGTCCTCCATAATTATAAACCAGTTGTCTGATAAGCCTTCAAACTCATGGATCTCAACTTCCTTCCTTATTTTATAGACTCAACCACCAATTTGTATTTTTTTTTTTAAAACACTAGTCTGTTTTGGGTCTGAATATCCACTTTTTGTGTTTTTCTCACCCAAAAACGTTTCAAAAACTTTCCCCCAGGTGTGAATGTAAACATTCAGATCAGATTCCTATTTTATGCTTGTTTAGTTGTCTGGTAATGACACTGAAAAGTATAATATAATAAATATAAATGAGAGCAACTAAATAGTAATGGAGGCAGAGGAGATGATAAGGTGAGGGACTATCGGTAGACCGGGACATGGTAGACTGATGATGACAAAGAGGAGGGAAGGGACAAGGAAAAGGTTGGAATGGTTGAATAGAAAAAAAGAAAAGAAATGCTGATGATGAAAATGCAGAGGAGAAGAAAGTGGGCGTGATGATTTGGTCAGAGCCAATTTCGAAATGTACTTCCGTGCTGAGACATAAAAGCAGGCAGGATGGGAATTAATGTGGGCAGAGATGCAGTAGAAGTCAATTCTACTGATATCTAGAATGTAACTACATGATGTTTGTGTTTCAGATCTGTATTTGACAGTAGATTGATTCAATTTCATGTGCTCTATCAAGTTCTTAACGACCAATCAATCGATGGTTGATTAATCGTTAACATCCCTTGTCTCATTCCATTCCTCAGACATGATCGGCGAACGACATCCAGCATTACTGCCATATCGGGGTGTAAGAAAATATCGAATATCGCTATATTATGTTTTGTGATACTGTATCGATTCTCAAAAACACTGTATCGATTTTTAATTTTTAACTCAGTCAATACTTTATTTTATTTGCAAACATATGTGTCCTTTCAAAGTAGTGCTATGATGTTGGATGTTACAGGGACTGCGATTAATGCAAAGTCCCACTGTTCTGATTGCGTAAAAAAGTAAACTTTCCTTTACTCATATGGTGGTTTATTCTTTATACTATGACAGATTTCCTAAAATAAGATTTAAAAAAATCGCAATATATTGCCTTGCTAAAAGTATCGCAGTACATCACGATATATAGAACCGTAACCCTTGTATCATGATACATATCGTATCGCTGGATTCTTGCCAATACACAGCCCTACTGTCATATCAGTGTGTCTGAGTGTGCCAACCAAATTGGGACAAAGAAGAGACTTGGAACAAGATCTTTGCCCCAACTATCTAAAAACACTAGTGTGGACACCTGTTTTCACACATAAGCAGTGTTTTCATATTTTTTCTTAAAGTGTGGACGTAGTCTGAAGAAGAGGAACAAAGTGCAGGTGAAGAGGCTGGCGAGGTCGTACCAGGAAATGTTCTCACCCTGTGTTAAGTCATTTAGCAGCGGAGGCTACAAGCTATTATGCCCTGAGCTTTAGCCGTGACAATAATAATAATTACGAGACGGCTGGAGCTGAAGAATCGAAGCGCCCATTTAGCAGATGAGCTTCCAAACGACCTCCTGAAAAAAGAAATGGGCACCTGGCCAACCAACGTGTCAGCACTCTCTCTCTCTCTCTCTCTCTCTCTCTCCTCTCACCCTCTCCCTCTCTTTCTCGCGACTTTCTTTCTGTTTCTCTCACCCTCTCCGTCTCTGTCGCACATTCAGCGTCAAGCTTTCTCAGTTTCACTTTTGAAAAGTGGCAGACCAATGAAATGACATGCACGCCCGCGCACATGTACATCACATATTCTTTCCACTAGAGCGGTCACAAGACAGGATTTTTTTCTCACTTAACTCACGGATGCCTTGTTCAACACACATGTGAAGAGACACAATCTTCTTGTCCCATTCCCACTTCTGAGGACACACCGACCCTGTGATGTGATCAACAACAAAAAAAACTCACATTTCCCCTCTCTCACACACACACACACTCCTCTCCCTGCTGTAAAACCACACTGTGTGTTGCTTCATCTTGTGATGTGGCTGCAGAGGAGCTGCATCACACTAACTACCTCCTACCGAGACAGAGAAATAGATGGAGAAAGAGACAGGGAGAAGAAGAATAGGTAAATTAGGGGAGGAGAGACAAACAAATTGAGGGAAAAAGATGAGAGATGTTTGTATGCCCTACATAGATTTATCACAGAAAAGGAGAGGGAGTAGGAGGGAGAGTGTAGTGTGAACGCAGACAGGCTGTAATGGGAAAAGATACAACGCACTTTAACCAGAACATCCTCTGTATTATATGAAGAATTTATGGGAATCTATGCGTCTTATTGCAACCATGTTGTCCACAAAATACATCAACAAACAAACAGCACACAGGAATTTGAAAGCACTTGCTTGCAGATTTAAGATGATAAAACAACTGGACAAAGCTGCACATCATCTATTAACAGTGGTGGATGAAGTACCTGAAAGCCACACTTGAGTAGAGATATCTAAACAGAAAAATGACTTTAGTAGAAGTTAAAGTTAGAATATTACTTGAGTAAAAGTCTTAAAGTGTCTGATATTTACTGTACTTTAGTATTTTTTCTGATAGTAAAACAGCAATGGGTAGAATTGGAGCAAATATTTTTAAAAAAAAGCTATTTTTATAAAACGGTCACTATATCGTGACAGTAGTGCATGAGACAGGTAATCTGAAAAAAAATCGTGTGCCTCTGTGTCCTCCGGTGCTCCTAACGGCATCTGCATGATTTCACAGACCGGAGGAAAACAACCAATCAGAGCCGATCTGGAGCCTTGCCGTCTCTGAGCAGCTGTCAATCACTCCGATCAAACTGTCAAACAAGGCAGCGCTGATCAAATATGAATCAATATTCTGTTACTGTAATGCCTATTTCTCACCTCAAATGTTTTCAAAAACATCTTGTAGTGTACTGTTTAGCTGTAAAATGAGAAAGTTTGTGACCGGAGCAAACTTTGTCTGCAATTTTTAGGTTGTAGCGGGCTCACTTTTAAAGCTAGAGTGAAGATACTGGTTTCATATGAAACTAAAAAACCTAAATAATTCATTGGTACCAACCCCATCGTACTAGCTTGTGGAGGAGAGAAGGAGGCTAAATAACGCTCTAAAACTTAAAAAAAAAAACTGGCATGGTCATTTTCATAGGGGTCCCTTGACCTCTGACCTCAAGATATGTGAATGTAAATGGGTTCTATGGGTACCCACGAGTCTCCCCTTTACAGACATGCCCACTTTATGATAATCACATGCAGTTTTGGGGCAAGTCATAGTCAAGTCAGCACACTGACACGCTGACAGCTGTTGTTGTCTGTTGGGCTGCAGTTTGCCATGTTATGATTTGAGCATATTTCTAATGCTAAATGCAGTACCTGTGAGGGTTTCTGGACAATATTTGTCATTGTTTTGTGTTGTTAATTGATTTCCAATAATAAATAGACATACATTTGCATAAAGCAGCATATTTGTCCACTCCCATGTTGATAAGAGTATTAAATACATGACAAATCTCCCTTTAAGGTACATTTTGAACAGATACAAAATGTGCGACTAATTTGCAACTAATCGCGATTAAATATTTTAATGGATTGACAGCCCTAAAAAATACATTTGGACATATTATACCCATTCAAAACACTCCATACTTCTCATAATACTTTCCAAAATACTCAGATTAGATTTTGCTTAAACGCCATGCCATCACTGTAACTCCCTCGGCGTTATATGTGACAAAACAATCGTAAACAGTCGAGAAAGAAGTGTGATAGTCTATTTAGGCTTTATAACTCGTTTAACTCGCACTTAATCTTTCTCATTTATCAACCGCAGTTAACAGTTCAGCACCGAGGGGTTAACCCTTTAGTGTATCTGAGTTACTATAGCATGTTGTCTAAAACTTAGTAATGCAGCATTTCAACGCACCTGTTGCCATTTTGTATAATGATTCGGTGATACATTTTGTGATAAAAGAAAATTGTCATCGAGGTCAACAAGTAATTCAAAAACTGACAGGATAGGGGAAACTGTAAATGCACTAAATTACTAAGTGGTTTTTGGCATAGAGAGGAAGAAGATGATGAAAAAAATGGATGTGATTGAGGAGGAAAATGATCACTTTACACAGAAACATGAGAGAAAGATACAAAGATAAAGAGAGATGTGTAGAGAAGCCAGGGAGATGATACAAAGAGAGAGACATAATTTACAGTATAGGTGGAGAATAGCATGTGGAATGTGCCTGAACAAGAGAGAGAGAGAGAGGAAACGGGAAAGAGAGGCAGAGCAGACCGGAGCGGAGCCGGGTGATAAATGATTCGAGTGCTGCACGGGACGCTCTTGCCTCTTCATCTTACGCAGCTGACCTTGGGCTTATGAGCTGTAATAAAACGTGGCCAAGCACTCCTGAAATTGGTCCACTCGCCGTAATGCTCAGCAGTTCGCTGCCGCATTAGCATACAGCTTTTATAGAGTACAGTACATCCAACACATACAAATACTGCGCCTCGGGGACTGTGGGGGAAGATGATGAGGTTGATGATGAGGATGATGATGAAGACAAGGAACGCAGCCAGGGGTCGATGGCGGCGGCGACGGGAGATGAGGAGGACGAAATGTAAGAGGAATAGTTAAGTAGGAGTGAGAGCAGAATCGTGATTTGTGTCATGGCAGGAGTTGGAGGTGATGATAGAGCAGGGGAGGATGAAGTACTGTAATGGAGGAAGAGGAGATGATAAGGTGAGGGAATAGCACGAGACCAGGGCACGGTAGATTGATGACGACAAAGAAGAACGGAGAAGACGGGGAAATGTAAAGGAATGCTCGAGTAGAAAATGATGAATGGCGGTGAC